>JAIUZE010028011.1:0-18649 GCA_022085475.1 Heliosperma pusillum
ACATGCGATAAACATTTCGCATCCAAGACCCGGTCAATCAATTGACGCCGAGTACCCCAAATTCGGTAGAATAATTCACGAAAGAGGCGGAAAAGAGCTCAAGCCTCATAACAAGCGGTACGCTACATGCAAATAACACCACCTCGCAAGTACACAACATTTGACGGCCGGGTCGATCAACGCATAGCGTTCAACTCCCAACACCGTCGTCGTATGCCCACTAACACATGCAATTAAGCAGTAGGATACCTCCCCGTTCCGACATTCCAGCCTTACGAACGTGGAGGTAGCCAAGGGAATGAGAGTACAAAGCACATAACAAAATAGTGCTCAAACCGTAACATTTGTAAAAACCGACTCAAATTGGGACATATCAAAAACCCAATCACAAAACATGTGATTAGGGAATTATATAAACTTAACTATGATAAAAATAAATCAATACATGATACATAAGCATTAGAACAAGTTTATGAAGCATAATGAATAAAAACATAGATCACCTCTCCAAAACAACGTTGTTTGGAAACCAACGAAAACAAGGGTCCACTTCAAACGGTCATAACTAGAGTTCTAGACATGAAAATGCAAACATTCCAAATAGAGGTGATAGCTTATCCTCTTACGGTTCCAACGGGATGTCACAAGCCCAAAACAAGCATGTAACGAAGGAGATATGATCATTTTACGAAAAGGGGTCAGTGCAGGAAAACTGCAGTCGGCCGCGCGTAACGCTGCCAGCGCCACCACGATGCAGCCTGCGTCCTACGACGCAGCCAGCGTCCCACGACGCAGCCAGCGTCCTTCACGGGATTCAGGAACGATCAAATCCCAACAAGTTACCAACAACAAAAATCCTCATTTATCATCACAAACCATCAATTCTCATATCAATTAACAACTAACAACAACCCACAACAACAACACAAGTCCTAAGCATACTAACCATAATCTAAATACGATTACTAGCCTAGAAAACACATAAAACACGTAAATGATATCGAGTAACCCTTCACCGTTACCTTATTGCGTCTTCACTCCGCGTCAAGGTCCTCTTCTATTAGGAAATAGTCTTTGTCGGGATCTTGAAGGTCACCACCTACAAAATAGTTAATAAAAGATGAATTTAGTTCACCTTGAGAAAGACGGAAAGTTTGAAAAGCGAGAAAGACGGTAATTTTATTACCAATACGGATAGAGGAAGCTAAGAAGGGAAGAATAAGACGAACTTACGTGAATTTGAGCAAGAAACGAATGAGATATGACGATTCAAAGATTGGATGAAAATGGAGGCAAGGTTTTGATTTGGGTTTCTTAGTGATGAAGTAAGTTGAGTTGTGTGAGGAATGAAATAGGTTAAGAATGAGTATGAGGGAGTATGAGGAAAAAGTCAATAAAAAGTCAAAGGTGACTTAAGACGGGTTTTACTTGAAAACTCGCGGAAATTCCAAATACGAACTCGGAAATTCTAAATTCGACTCGGAAAATTAAATTCTAAATTAAAACTTAATTTCGCTGAAAAGTATCCGTAAAATATCTTCACTATAAAAATAGGGTACATTTCCGGGTGTTACAGATGAGCTACAATGGATCTCATCTCCATTGCATCAAGAGTCCTTGCCCTTGCACGATTGATACCGCTTAGAGCTTCGGTTAAAGCGCCAATTTGCTCTATAAATCGGCTTATCTCCTCCGCGTTCAACGCCTCATAAGGGTTCACATCAGCTTTCCTACACCATCTTCTATATAAATACGAGATACAAACAAATCCTAACATTCCATTAACCTTTCTTAACAAATAAACACAAACACAGGTGACAGGGCATAATCGGTAGAATGAGATCTCCACTCAGTTCAGTTGCAACCAAACTCGGTCGAATATCGACCATACTCGGTTGAGTTAACTCTATACTCGCCCGAGTACCACAATCCGCTCGGTCGAGTAACCATACTCGGCCGAGTCCCCTATTACTCGCTTGAATAAAAACAAGCATGGTACTTTTCAAAATCGTCACTCGGTCGAGTGACCACGTGATGCTCCAAAATTGAATTAAATACACACAAAAGCATATCAAACATCATTTAAATCCAATTTCCAGCCCGTATCCAACATATATCATACTCCCAAAGATATCAACATGCCTTATATCAAATCCATCCTTATCATATCACATTTCCTCATCATTTCAAACTTCCGTCATCATCGACATCAAGTAGCAACATAATTTACGCAACATAATGATCATATAAGCACAAAAAATGCATCACATCGCTTCCCATCTTATATCTACCCATGGTAAGTGACCAGTGAGAGAATAAGAGGGTCGTAGTGCCATTAGGGATTTCTCCCCAATTTTAGCAAATTGGCTCCAATCAACTCACTCCAAGTTCATTTTATTTAGACACCCTATTTTCCTTAGCTTAATTGGTTTTAGGTTCAAGATCGTCGCTCTGATACCACTTTGTAACACCCCGTCGTATCCGGAGCCTTTACGCAAGATCTTCTGAATATGGGGGAGTGTTACGCCTCGATTTTTCGAGGGTAGAATGTACCAAAACAAGTCTCAACAAGTTTTTATAACAAAAAGTAAAGCGGAAGTCAAATGTTTACAAGTTCTCAAAATCAAACGCAAGATCCAAAACGAAATACTACAATAATCCAAAGACCCAAACTCAGAACTACAAATTTCAACATTTAAAGGTCCAAAAGACTCAACCAAAACTCATGATTATCCCCAAGGCCCGGGCAACCGAATCGTCATCATCATATATCATCATCATCATACATGCTCACGACCTACTCGCCATACGTGGGAAATAGTGTATGGGTCACGGTAGATAAAACAACACCACAGTCAGTTTACATGTACATAATCAATATCAAAGAATCACAATATCATCATCACACATATCCGGTGCCATCGGAAAGCACAATGTCCACTACTCGCGGTGCCATCAAGTAGCACACTACCGTGTCCAGGGCATGTCATAGACATCATGGGCCCTACCGCAGTAGGTCACCCCCCGACGTAGGTCATAACCAAAGACAATGTCTCTTCCATGGTGGGACCATGAAGAGCGGCCCACAGAGTCTATGAAGCCGGTTCCCACAACCGCTCCATATAAACAACCACTCCAAACACCAACGATATCACAATTATAATCAATCACCAAACTCCAATTAACATATCACAACCATATCATAATGCACATCAATCACATACACATAAACCGAGTAAGATTAATCTATCTTGAAGAAATCAACTCAAATAGTAATCAAATAACAAGTAAGCTAGAAATCCTCCTCTACAAAGTCGCCACCTACAAGGCTACAATATCATAATAATAGCAATTACTACTAATCAATATATATATAAGAGGCTTTTTTCGAGCAATTCTATTGGTCAACATCATCTTTTTCAGTTTTTCAAAAGTATATATTAAGATCTTGCAAGATTACAAAAAATATCTTATGTAATATTTTATTTGTCCACATTAAAAAATAATGTGTGGTGAATATCCTATGTATAAATAGTGGAATTATCCCACATCGAAAAATTATGATAAGGTGGGATAATCCTGTGATTATAAATATGAGCAATCCTTGGAACTTATGTATCCACCCAAAATATTTTGAGTATCTTAAGTATTTTCTTATAAAGTTTTTAAAAGTTTGTATTATTATTTTCGAGAAATATACATAAATTTACATCATCATAAAGAGACCTGGCCAAAGCAACCCGACCTGAATGACCCGACTCGAAAAGGCTAACCCGAGACCCGAAACTAACCAAGGTTGCAAAACCCGAATATAACCCAAAACCCGAATTAACCCGATCCGACCCGACCCGAACATGACTCGAAGTGCGTTGACCCGAAACTGACCCGACGACCCGAAATAACCCGATCTGAAACCACTAACCCGAAAATGACCCAAAAAGATATAACTCTAATTGAATAAAAAATACTTGAAATGACTATATGCACCTTTTGTTTCTTAATTATTGATCCGAAAATGACCCGGGCCCCAAATAACCCGACCCGTTGACCCGAAACTGACCCGATCAACTGACCCGAAAAATCATCTGAAACAACCCGATCCGACCCGAACTAACCCGATAATATGATAAACCCGAACTGGCCAGGCCCGAACCCGATCCGATTGACCCATTTGCTGGGTCTAATTCATAAATAACAATGGTCCCACATTGAAAAATAATGTAGGTGTGGTGAATATACTATGTATAAATAGAAGAATTGTCCACATCAAAAAATTATCATAAGGTTGGGTGATCCTATGATTATAAATAAGAGTCATCCTTGGACTTAAGTATCCACCCACAAAATTTGAGCCTCTTAAGTATTGTCTTAGAGAGTGTAATACTCCGTATTTGGGTGTTACATAGAGCTCTTAGAAGTAGGGATGTCATTGGGGTGGGGCGGTGGTGGATATAGGTCCCCCCATACCCGTACCCACCAAGGAATTCTCATACCCATACCTGCCCGACCACCCATGGCGGGTACAAGTTTCCATACCCATACACGCCCCGCCAAGTAAACATCTAGATCCATACCCGCCCCGTTACCCACTAACTATTTATGTCATAACTTATCGATACTTATTTAACAAAATGTGGTATTAATAAATATGAAATTCCGCAAATTTTAATTTTTATATTTCTAATTTAAGATTTTCAATAAAAACTATTAAAGAGCATTATAGAAAGTCATAATAATGTATATATGTTTTTAATACTTGGTGAGTAGGCGGGTATTAGATGGGTATGACATAAAATCCGCCCCCGCCCCATCACCTATGGCGGGTGCAATTTTTGTACCCGTATCCGCCCCACCACCCGCTAAGGCTCTACCAATCCCCGCCCCAACTAGGACGGGTGCGGGGCGGTATCCGCTTATACTCGCGCCATTGACATCCCTACTTACAAGTTTGTATTATTATCTCCGAAAAATATACATAAATTTATATAATCATAAATAACAATTTAGCAAAGTAACATCAATAATAATTTTGATGGTGTACTACTTGATATTTTTTTTGTCCCACATTAAAAAATAATGTAGGCGTGGTGAACATACTACGTATAAAAAGAAAAATTGGCTCACATCGAAAAATTACATAAGCTAGGGTGATCCTATGATTATGAATATGAGTTATCCTTGGACTTAAGTATTCACCCAAAAAATTTGAGTGTCTTAAGTATTGTCTTAGAGAGCTCTTACAAGTTTGTATAAAAAGTTAATTTAGAAAAGTATCATAAATAATAATTTTGATGATGTACTACTTAGTATGTTATTTATCCCACATTAAAAAATAATGTAGGCGTGGTGAATATACTATGTATAAAAATTAAAGAAGCATTGTCCCACATTGAAAAATTAGCATAAGTTAGGGTGATACTATGATTATAAATATGAGTCATTATTGGAACTTATGTATCCACCCAAAATCTTTTGAGTCTCTTAAATATTGTCTTAGATACCTCTTAAAAGTTTGTATTAGTATCTCTCCAATATTAACGTTTGTATTACCATATCTACATTAGTAAAAGATACATCATCAAAAAATAATTTAGGAAAGTATCATAAAAAAATGAAAAATCTTTTAATTATTTCAATATACATTTCCATATTATATTCAAGTGGTATTTATAATTTTTATATAAAAACTTTTACATTTCATTTCACAAAAAAAAAATATTGTAAAAATGAGTCATCCTTCGAACGTAAGTATTGTCTTACAGAGTTCTTAAAAGCTTATATTATGATCTCCACCTTAATGGAATTTTCATAATCAAAATTTATTTAGGAAAGTATCATAAATAATAATTTAAGAAAGTATCATAAATCATAATTTTAAAGAGAAGGGGTCGGAGTGATAGTTGGAGTGGTAGTGGTGGTGGACGGATTCCGGCAAAGAGAAGGGGTCGGAGTGGTAGTAGAGCCGGTCGTCGGATTTAATGAAGGAAATCGGATTTTTGGGTTTATTTTCATAAGAGTAAAGTAAGAGAGAAGGAAGAGGTTTTTTCGCGAAATCTGGCATATAACATAGATTGGCGACTGAATTTAAGAAGTCGCCAATTTGACGACTGAAAGCAGTCGCCAATCTTCTTTTCAGTCGCCAATTTGGCGACTATATTCAGTCGCCCGATTTTTTCATATAGAATTTCCTAGAATGCTATAGTCGCCAATTTGGCGACCACTTTCAGTCGCCCGTATCTTTTTTCAGTCGCCAATTTATCGACTAATTTAATCAGTCGCGTTTTAATAGTCGCCCGAAATGAGAATTCTTGTAGTGATTTGTCCTACATTGAAAAATAATGTAAGTGTGCTGAATGTACTATGAATAAATAGAAGATTTGTCACACATCGAAAAAAGATCATAAACTGTGTGATCATATGATTATAAATAGGAGTCGTCCTTAAAACTTAGATATCAACCAAAAATCGTTTAAGTTTCTCAAATATTGTTTAGAGAGCTCTTAAAAGTTCGTATTAATTATGAAAATAATATACATTAGATTCGTGTTAAAAAAAAATGATATCATTGCAGTAGAGAATCTCATATTACTTGCACATACTTGACGTAATTCTTAGTATGTTATTTATCCCGCATTGAAAAATAATGTAGGTTTGGTGAATATACCACCTACAAATAGTAGAATTGTTCCACATCAGACAATTAACATAAGTGGGGTGATCCTATGATTACAAATTGGAGTCATATTTGGAACTTATATATCAACCCAAAATCTTTAGAGTCTCTTAAGCATTGTCTTAGAGAGCTTAAATCTTATGTACCTTGGATTATTTTTGTGTGTGTGTGAATGTTCAATCAAAACATATGCAAACCTAATAAATGATTTAAAAGGGAGAGTCATGTTAATATTTTTCGGATCATAATATAGGTCAAATATAACTTGAGTCCTGATAACGTTGGTAAACTATGGTTAAAATAGAAGTATACTCAGTATATCAATATTATTTTCTTAAAAATTATATTTTATTATAGTCTTACAAGTTAATTGTTATAGAAAATTTATGAAAATGACATTAATGTAAACTCGTGCATCGCACGGGCATAAAATCTAGTTACTATCAAACAAGACTCATTAAGACTAATGACCTCTTATTATCACTAATTCCCGAGCTCTTACACTAATTAGGTCAATAATCACATTCTAGAATTTCCCCCAATTCTTAACAACTAGTAAATGAATTACAAACTACAACATTTTCCCCCAATTTCTAGGTCAAACAACAACAATCCTATCAACTAGTATTATTTCCCCTATATTCCACTCTCTCTCAACAATAATTTAGGTCAAGATAATCATAATAATCTAATCTCAACAACATGTGATAATCTAATAACAATAATCTCATCCTAATAATCAATCTAAATACTAAATATATACTAATTACTCATAATTACTCATAAATCTAACTTAATAGTATTAAAAAAAGAAATCACAAGATATAGGATGAAAACTACTTACAAAGCTTGACAAAGATGTGAAAAAGATCTAGAATATAGAAATCCACCACAAATTCAAGGGTGATTAAGGAGTAATTAGAGAGCAATTAGAGAAATATTGAGGTTTTGGTGAGAGTTTATGTACTAATAATGAAGATTTATGAGGAAATAAGAGAGAGAAAAGCCTTATATAAAAGACAAGACCCACGCGAAATTAAGATATTAAGTTCAGCGGTTTAATACTCGACGGAGTGCATATAAACTCGATCGAGTAACTACCTTACACGAAAGAGTAACTCGCCCACCTGGTCGAGTACACAACATACTCGACCTAGCAATACCCGAGGTATTACATTTGTGATCTTTGATAAAGGGTATAAAGTGAGCTTGTACGGTTCCAAGTTTCCACAAGACTTGGTGGCAACTTTATCAAAGGCTTAATTCGATTCAAATTGAGCCTAACTAGGCGTTGTTCGTTTGAAGTGGCTCGACCCCCCTGTGGGCGATGTACACACATAACAAACCCAAATCTTAACTAAAAAAGATGTAAACCACGGACCGATTGAGGGTATGTGTCTGGAAGCGCCGAATTTAAGCGGACAAGTCTGACTCAGTCCGATGGACCCGATCATAACCCGTATAAACTCGACCCGATAGAACCTGAGAATTTTGCAAACCAAAACCGACCTGAACCCATGACGACCCTTAACTTGACATGACTCGTTGAGTAGTGACCCGGGCCCGAAATTGACCTGACTAAATTAATGTCCCGATAACTATTAAGCTTAATATTCTAAATGAAAGTGATTTGAAGTAACTAAACCAAATAATGATCTGGTAATGACCTAACCTAAACCCGACCCGACACATTATTTGACCCGACAATCCAAAATGTGCCAATCTTCCCAACTTGACCCAAAAGGGTAGGCTGACTCGATTAACACGACCCGACGAACACCGACCTCTACAGCTGACAAGTCTGATCAGACCCGACCCTGAGCAAACCCGACCCAAAAGAGCCCGAGAATATTGCAACCCGAAAACGACCCTACCCGACCCGTAACCCGGCACAACCCGATTATCAGTGATTGGAACCTGAACCCGACCCGACTCGACATTCACCCGATTCGATATTGACCCGATTAAATTTAAGACTCGATAGTTATTAAGCTTACTATTAATCAAAATGAAAGTGATTTATTATTTAAATTGATACGTATGATTTAATAACGAAGTAACTAAACCAAATTGTGGTTAAAAACTAACATTGATGGTAAAACATTGACCCGAAATGACCCTCCCCGATCCCAAACCGACTTGATCCGAAAGAATAGAACGACCCAACTTAACCCTAATCCGATATAACCTAATCCAACTTGACTCGACCCAAACCCGACCCGACCGCCCGCTGGACACCTCTAGCAAGCCGAAATAAATCCAACTGATCTGCAAAGCCCGACGACGTCGTTTCCACAGTCTCGTCCCCAAATCTCTTTACTAACTACTCCGTGATCGTCTTCCCCAAAACGTCACTCCATTCTCCATCAATCACCTTCAAATCAATCAATTAATATATAGTATTAAAATTAATCTTTAATAGTTGATCCATTTTTACGGCGATTATTAAATGGAAATAAGGGTACTTGAATTTATTTTAGTCTTAATTTATATCACTCCATCGATTTTTGGATCAACTTCTCTGCTCTCTAATCCCTTTCTTGGAATCTCTCCAGAAGGTAAATTTGTTCCCAAAATTTACTTTAATGACGTAGTTTTTATGCATAAAAATGGCAATTTTAATGTTTAATTTGGTGTATCAGGTGAGAATTATTTCAAGGGTGACTCTAGTTTGATAAAATGTAAAGATGGGTCCAAGAAAATCAATCGTAGTCAGCTCAACGACGACTTCTGCGACTGTTTTGACGGTTCCGACGAACCCGGTAATTCCTGTTTTTCTTTCTCTCATTGTTTATGTAGAGATTCATGGGAGAATAGGGTTTATTTATATGTGTCTCACATGTGGTACTATATTTTCGCGTTGGAAGCTAGTGCTTTCGCTAATTGGTTTTGGGATGGAGCCTTCAGATATTATAGTGATTTAGATTTTTCTCGAATTTGGATTGTGTTTTAATTTTGAGAGCGTTTTATAGCAACTTCTATACATGGCTTAATTGCCTCCAGTGAGTGATTGCATTTTAAAAGATTCGGGGGAAAATTGTAAAATGGAAGTTAAAAGATTGCAAGTTTGATGTTCATATTTTTGTGCATTTGTAGGGACCTCGGCCTGTCCAAATGGGAGATTTTACTGTCGTAATGCAGGTCATATGCCTATTGTGTTGTTTTCTTCTCGAGTGAATGATGGTATTTGCGGTAAGTAAATGATTGGGATTTTGAACATGATGCTTAGACTTTTGTTATTTCACCTTGTATTGCTTTTTGAGAGTTTATCAAGACATTTATCTCGTTAGTGTAGATTGTTGTGATGGAAGCGATGAGTATGATGGTAAAGTTACATGCCCCAATACATGCTGGGAGGCTGGAAAGGCGGCAAGGGATAAATTGATGAAAAAGATTGCCACTTATGAAGAGGGTGTAATTGTACGGAAAAAGGAAATTGAGCAAGCCAAGGTGGCATTTGCTAAAGATGAAGCCGAATTGTCTAAGCTCAAGGGCGAAGAGAAAATACTCAAGGGGCTTGTCCAGCAGCTTGAGGGTATGCCTTCATTCTGTTTCTCTGTTTTGACTGGTTCTAGATGTTCATAGACAAAGTTCAGCAAATATTAACGTAATAAAGATTTTCTCTAGCTACCTTGTTGTTAGCTCCCTTCTGGCTTTGTTACGAGTTAATAGTGTGTGTTGCTCTTATTAGATGATGTATTATATTGGCCAAGTTTCCAAAATACACTATAACGTTGCCAAATTACTGAGATTACTAGGAGTCGCTCATTAAAATAGTATTTGATGCTAGAGAACTAATATGGTGAGGTATTCTTGTTCCAGGAACTATCTAAAACCAATTTTAAGCATATAGAGTGAATAGCTTGCTTTGCTACTGAGCATCAGAAATATCTTTCTTTTTCTGTTAATTTCCTTCATCTTCTAGAGGTAGTTCAATAAACAGTTTTTGTGGCAAGATTTACTGGATTATAATATATATATATAAATAGTTTTGTACACCCATCTGAATAATGGTAGGAAAAACAATAGGGGGGGGGGGGGTGGTGTTTCCTTCACAAAGGGGTAAGGGAAAGGAACAAAGAAAGGGATACAAGAGGAAAAGAAATGAATTCCCTTTGACTAACCTCCTTGTTTGGTTTGGAACATGAAATGTGATAACAAAAATTAGTCAAATGCAATAAGCGCCAACCATCTATGAACCACCACCACCACCACCACCACCACCACCGGCGCTAGAGCCCCCTGCCCGCTGTGACCGATGCCCCCTCCCCATCATACTCCTACCCCTGTGAACCTCTCGCCCCCTCCCCTCCTACGAAACCCTAACCCCAACAACTAATAACCACCACGCTCATCCCCCCACCCCCACCCCACTCTCGAAACACCAGGAGGGGTGGGGGTGGTTTGGAGACTGTTTCTAGGTTTAGGGGGTTGGGCGCATCAACGGCGGTGTCGGCGGCACCGGTGGTGGGGTTGCTGTCACAGCGGGTGGCATTGTGGGGGCGGCAGAGGTTCGGGTTGATTGGCAGTGGTGTTAGTGGTAAATGATTGTGGTGGTTAGGTTATGGCCCTTATGGGGGTGGGGTGAATGGATGTAGAGGAGTTTGGGGGTATGGGAAGAGTAAAGGGAATGTAAAACTGAGTCAAACAAACATAAAAAAGGTAGTGGTTGTTCCTCCTTTCCTTATCCTTTCCCGAGACTCTCACACCAATCTCCCCCTAAAATTGTTATCAATATATCATCCAAGATGTGTATTGCTGTTTGCTGATTCAGTTGCTATTTTTCTGTTTGGAAGTTTTAACTGTTCAAAGAGATAGGCATGGTGCTCTTTAGGGTACATGACAAATCCAATGCGACTACGAACTTGGAATCTGAAACACTGATTTGTAGGCATCATGCTTAGTTTTAGAATGTATTAGCTGGTCAGGAACATTTGAGTATTAAGGTAATAAGTTGTGTTTATTGATGCTGTCTTGCGTGTGTCTTGTAGATCGCAAAGAACAGATTGAAAAGCAGGAGGAGAAGGAGCGTATAGAGAAAGAAAAAGAAGAGAAGCTCAAGAAAGAGGCAGAAAAAGAATCTGATCCAGATAAAACAGAAGATGAGAAAAAAGCAGAGAGCGTAACTGAAGATCACAGTGATACTATAAATGATGATGTTATAGGCAACGTTAAGGATTCCACTGAGCAGGTTAGGCTGAATGTGTATTTTTTCTATACGTCACTGTATTTGATATCTTGTGCAAGAGATTACAGATTTCACTCAACTTCCCTTTGAATCACGAATCGGTTTGACTGTATTCTGTCGTGGAGCTTCCTTTAAATCTATATACCGGCCACTTTATTAAGAGTGTATCACGAATCGATTGATTACGTGTTCAGACTTATATTTGCAACCTTAGTTTCTTAGACTTTTCCTATATATGTCTATTCTCCATCATGTAATTTAACGTACTACTGGAAAATATATGTGCATTTTGTGTGATAATACTATGTACTACCGAGTACAAAGCTCTTATCTTCTCTGGAAAATTTCTTTTGGAATGTGGGTGTTAATTACCCATAAGTTTTTAGATTTGGTGGCATATAGGTTCTTTTTTTTTCTCATAATTAAAATCTTTACTATTGAGCCTTATATTGGTACACGTCTTAACATTTTGACAATTGTTATCTGTCTGGCATCTATTGTTATAAATTTGTGATGGTATCTTGCTGCCATCCAGTCCCTTTACCTTAGTCCCATAATAATTTTGTGTTGGCTAACTGTGATGATGCTAATAAATTACTAATTATGCCAAGTATTTTAAAATGGCTTATTTGGCTTTTTTATTTCCCATCTTGTTTCTTCATCGTTTTCTGCTTCCTAATTTCATATTTGAGTATTGACTTCCTCTTCTGCATAGGTCCCCGAAGAAGTGATATCAGAGATTGGTGATGAATCTAAGGTTGAAGTATCCACGAGCAATGCAGCTGAGCCGGTAATTAGTAGCTTCTTCTTTGGCTGCCATGAGGAAGAAGTGATAACTAATGAATATATGATGAATATATGATGTAAGCTCCAACCATAATTACAGTTCTTATAATTGACACTTTCTATTTTGTCATGTCAAGCCTGAGGAGGGGAACAATGAAGCTACTGATGCCTCTGAGTCTATTTCTGACAATGAAAACAAGGTATGTAGTAAATGCACCCGCTCGACTTTTCATCACTCTTCATCACTCTGAATAAGTAGCAAATTCACGTTTGGATTTCTACTTGAATTATGACATGTAACGTTGTTGTGATATGCGACATGGGCCACATGGGCCAACAGCTGATCAGGAACTTATGTATTCCTTGCTCAATGTCTTAAAACAGGTGTTGGAACATGAGGCTGTGGGTTATATTATTACAACCTATGTACATGCGTTAACTTTATCGTTTGTTTTGAACAATGGTTAAGGAACATAATAAATGCAAGTTGATGAAAGATGTGAGGCTACAAACAATAATGATCACAAATAACTTGCAAACAAAAAAAAACATCACGGGCAGAGGGAGTTCCTTAGTTTTCCTTGGTCATCTTTTTTTTGCTACAAAGCTTTAGATTTACTGAGTGCATGTAGTTGCAGCAAGAGACAGCTCCACCTGAGAACACAGAAGGATTGTCTAAAGAAGAACTAGGGCGTCTCATTGCTTCTCGATGGACTGGAGAAAAGCCCGATCACGAAACTGGTGGTACTGATGATGTTAAAGATCTGGATGCGGAGACACCCAAAGATGTGCGAGAAGAAGATTACGATGGCTATGCTTCAGAATTTGATGAAGTTGATAACAAATATGATGAGAGTGACTCTGTTGACCACAAATATGATGAAGATGATGCTGACGACCACCTGGATGATGATCATACTGCAGATGATGATCATGTTGGTTTAAGTTCTTACAAGTCTGATTCTGAAGATGAATCAGGTATCTGCGACTATTTGCCCTTGTTTTTGTTTTCTTTTTATCTTCATCACCGGGTGTTTACTTTCTGTGGATTGATTTTATGGTGTATAAGACATAACAGAATTAAGTAATCCATCTTGGCTGGAGAAAATACAGAAGACTGTGAAGAACATTCTTCAGGGTTTTAATTTGTTTCAGACACCTTTGAATACAACAGGTGCGTGTTAAAATACTCTACTCTGTTTGTTTGAATGTCTGGCTTGTGAAGATTAGTTTGATACTTTATCTAAATATATAGGAAGAATTTCACACATTAGCTTGATGAACCAAGTGCTGTCCACATTTCAGATGCTGCTCTAGTTCGCAAGGAATATGATGAATCAAATGCCAAATTGACGAAAATACAGTCAAGAATTTCGACATTATCTGAAAAATTAAAACTCGACGCTGGTGTGTGTTGGTACTACAATCTCATAATTTATTGTTGAGGATCTATCAGTTCATCAGTCCAGCTAGTGGACTTACTTGTAATTGGACTATATGCAGGGGTAGACAAGGAATTTTATTCATTCTATGATCGCTGTTTTGAAAGCAAGCAAAACAAGTATGACTGCCTTTTCATAATCTCATCTAACTCAGTTTGTCAAAAACATTGCACATTCCAATTCCTTTAAATGTTGTACAAGATTGAAAATTTTCCCACTCTTTTTAGTTAATGTGAGGATAACAAAGCTTTCCCTTATAATTGCTATCTAAATTCAAAATCTTGTTTAAAGGTTTGCGTGATTGATGTGGCAGTGGCCAAGTGGCGTCCTAAATCTGGGATTGTTTTTTTTTTTTTTTTTTTTTTTTTTTTTTTTTTTTTTTATCTTGGCTCGTGCAAGAGCAAGAACATCTTGGCAATGTGTCAAGCTGACAACTAAACTGAATTGTAAAATGAATCAAAATATTTTTGAGAAGGAATTGCTACTTCCACAACCTAATATACTGTTATGTTCTAATGAGCTCTCCTTTTTCAGATATGTTTACAAAGTCTGTCCTTTTAAAAAGGCTTCTCAGGAGGAAGGACACATGAGCACACGCTTGGGGTAAGCTTCTATTCCTCATACTTTAGCACATACTCTGCTATTACGCTGTAGAGGGGATGTGCAAACCATTTCTTGCGGGAGTTAGCCTATTTAAAAGGGAAAATTACGTCTTTTGAAAGTAAATGGTCATTCAACTTGTCAATATCGATCAGAGAAGTGAATTTTGACATTTTGTTGAATACTAGACATAGGAAAATGATTATTTGCATTATCATGACTCATGAGTGGTGTGCAGTGTGTTTAGAGTGTTAGTGCTACACTAAAATAGTTTCAGTCCTTGTCCATACGTTTGTTAATATATGAGAGGGATTCTGAACAAACGTATCGAAATGAAACTAACAGAGGAAGAATATTTTACTACTCAAAGGTTCCCTCTTAAGGGGGCTCAGATTCACAACACAAAGAGGTTCTATCTGGTGAAGTTATATAAATTGAGTTGATAATTGCATGAACCGACTGCTAATTTTCAATACAGGAAGCGAATCCAGTTTAACGGGCCATTTTGTATTGTTCTATCATATTCCAAAACCAATGAATAGTTCGTTGTTGCTGAGTCTTTAGTAACCCAGGAAGCTAGAGCTGTGTACCCTATTAAAGGATCTGCTTTGACAAAATTGTTGCTTTATGATAAAGTAGGGAGTATTTTGATCGAAAATCTTTTGTTTTTAAATTTGCACTGATTTTGCCGACTATATGCTCAACACAGGCGTTGGGAGAAGTTTGAGGACTCATACAAAGCCATGCTTTTTTCAAATGGTGATAAATGCTGGAACGGTCCTGATAGGAGTATGAGGGTGAGTCTTTAAATGACATTCTGCAGTTCTGCCTCTTGAGTCACAAGTATGTAACTAACAATGACTATTGAAGGTTTTCTAGGAGCTTAGGCTGATGAATGTTCGTGGTTGATTAGTCCCGGCAAATATGACCCAACCCGAAAAGAACTGAAGTAGACCCAAGCCTAAAATGGCCTGATTCGAAAATGATCCGCGACCCTAAAATAACTTAATACTACCCAAAATGTCTAATTTGGAACGAAAAATAACGACAATCTAAAGTATCCAGAAAATACTTGATAGATCCGGCCTATGACCTGTAAGTGAACCCTAAAGACCCGTTAGCCAGTTCTGATATTGGGTTACTAATTCGCTTTCATTTGTTCCTAGGTCAAGCTCAGGTGTGGTTTGAAGAATGAGGTTACTGATGTAGATGAGCCAAGCCGTTGCGAGTAGTCTCTCTTTCTCCCTCTTCCACCCCCTACCCCCACCCTAATTTTTCTTCTGCGGTGAATTCATTATGTGACTCGCCTCACTGTAGGTATGTTGCCTTGCTGTCTACTCCAAGTGCGTGTCGTGAAGAAAAACTTTTGGTAATTCCTTTTGAATTTCGTATAATTGGAATATTTTTGTCTTCAATTTTGTATCAAAATCATCTGAAGAGTGTAATTCCATTAAATTTGGTAGGAATTGAAACAAAAGCTGGATGCTTTGAACAAACAGCAGCCAGCAAATCATGACGAGCTTTAGAGCCCACCACACTAAATTTAGAAGTGTAAAGAGATGGAATTCGACTCCCAGCTCCTTCCTTTTCGGTTGGGCCCTCCATTGTGCTTGTTGTAAGCGTTTGATTGCAGAGAAGTCGAAGATTCGAATGAGTTTTTGCAGCTGTTGCAATTGGGGATTTGATTTAGACTTCTCAGATCCTACTAGACAAACAGGTTTGAACTGTTCTTTTGAATCATCGAGCAAAGGTGGGGTATTCAATTCTATGTACTCGAAGTTCCAATCTCTTTTACATTTTCCAAGAGTTGTAGAATTGTTATGACTAATTATGAATTAGAGGTGATTCTAAGCCAGATTTAGGGTTTTATGCTCACATTTGAGTTATTGGTTGACTCTTTAATTGGGTTTTTTGCTTATAAAAGTAATGTTTGAAATATTTGAAATTAGCAGGTATCGAAATTACTTATCATGGAGTATTAAATCTAAAGGGAGCCAAATGGTAGTTTGAACTTTGAATTGAAGTTGACGAGAATCGAACACAAGCCTATCGTACAGACTACCAGTACTCATCGGTCACTAATATATAATCATCATTTTATGTATTTATTTTGCCAAAATTAAAGAAAGTGTTCCACACAATGTAGGACTCTAAGACCATCCCCAAGCAAGAGTCACACTAATTAGTTCACCACCCACTTTTACTCTTAATCTCACATTATTTATCTTGACCCATTTACACCCTTCCAAGCAGAAGGTCGTGACCTAGATCATCAATCCAATCATTTTTCACTTTACCAACATTTTTAATCATTTCTACCCACCAAAATCATTCACTTACTTTATCAATTACTATCTACTCCGTACAAATTATTTCCCCCAAACCCAGATTAATACAAATCCTATTTTCCCTTTCCCATTTAATCCCTCAAACACAAATTACTTCCCCCAAATTCCCAAATCACTGCAAAATCCTAATCATATTTCCCATTCCATCGCACAAAATTAATTCCCCCAATCACAAATTAATACAACATCACCTCATTCACCTTCTTTGTTCACACGCATCATGCACCATCCCCATCCTCACCTTCTTCGATCATCATCGTCTTCACCGTTTTCGTTCACACCTTCGTCCACCTTATTTATTTTATAAATTCAGGTAATTTTTTAAAAAGTTTTTTGGGTTTTCTTAAACCTGTAAAATATATTGAAAAAGTGGCTCAAAATATGTCAAAATTGAATTCATTTTGTAGACAATCATTAAATATAAAATTATTTTGTATGCTCCTTTTTTTTCTTTTTGATTTGGTTTCTAAATCTGATTTTATTTTATTTATCTTCTTCTTGTCCTTTTGGCAGGAGAGAGAGATGAAGATGATGGTATGCAGTGATGTCCGTCTTTTTAATTGTGTACCACCACCAATGAAACGATGCCACCTACTGGGTCATCAAATGGGTCATCGGCAATTGGTGACCTCTTTCAGGTCAATTGGTGACTTGGGTCATGCTAATTTCCTACTTAACATGTGATTAAGGTGACCAACTCATGACCTTGCTTGGGGATGGTCTAAGAGTAGAGTCATACTTGTGTTGTGAACTACACTACAAAACATAAAGTTTAAAATTGTTTTTGAAATAGTGTTCACGTAAACTTCAAAATTGTCGAACCTAAGACGTTGAACAAGCATGCCATTAACAATAGCGTGTCTACTATGCCATTTTGATTAGTCTTCTTAAAGCATAGTACACTCTCTCCATCCCATTTTTATTGTTCTACTTTTTATTTTGGGGATGATTTAAGAAATAGGATAAAATACAATCTATTATTGAAGTAGGAAGTATGACTCAATATTATTTTGATAAGGGGAGTGATGGTTAAAAAATGACGGGGTGATAATGATACTCCAGCCTTTACCATACCAAATTTATAACAATAAGTCTTGCTTGTGACGGGGTGATTCGTCGCAAACTTGCGACGGGTCAAATCCCCTCACAAAGAGCAAGTGGCAAGGCAAGTGGGGGGCTCCATTTGCACCCCACTTGTCCCCCACTTGCTCTTTGTGAGGGAAATTTGACCAACGGGTCAGTCCGTCACAAATGAGAATTTATGAATTTATAAATGAGACAATTAATTTAGAATGAATTTTAGAGAAAAAAAAGATAATAAAGTGGAATGAAGGGAGTATTATTAAATCTTTACCGCTCTAAACTGGCCGGCTAATAAAAGTACACAATTTTCGGTCACTACTCTCTCAACAACCCATAACAACCAAGAGCACCACTGTGACAACCCTCGCGAATGCGGAAATATAAAACATACAAGCATGTGAAGTAAATTGCGGAAATACGGTATTTTAAAAACTTTTATACATGCAAGATAGATAAAACGAGGAGTGTCAAAATATTACAAACTAAGTGCGGAAAATAACAAAGAGACGGAGTCTCTCAAAATGTTAGC
>JAIUZE010028012.1:0-20188 GCA_022085475.1 Heliosperma pusillum
AGTTTTTTTCCGGGATTTAGATGACTCTGGATGGTTAAATGACGTCGAATTCAACCGTCAAAAGTTATTCTTTAAATTCCGAATAAATTCAAATAATTTTATTAAAATTATGATAAATCTAAATAAATCTTAATAAAAATAAATTAAAAATATTATTTTTTTAAATAAAAATTCGGTCTTCAAACTTGCAAGGCGAGTCGGGAAAAGTCAACGAAAGTCAAAGTCGACTTAAAAGTCGAGAAAAGTCAAAATGACTTAAAAGTTTAAGAAAAGTTTATGACGACTTAAAAGTCAAGAAAAGTCAATGACGACTTTAAAAAGTCAAGAAAAAGTCAAAGACGAATTAAAAGTCAAGAAAAGTCAAAGATGACTAAAAACGGTCTTTTCATGAAATCCCTCAGAAACTCCAAATACGAACGCGGAATTTCAAAATACGACTCGAAACAATAAATTCTATTTTAAAAACTTAAGTCTACTGAAAAGTGTTAGTAAATATTTTTACTAGAAAAATTGGGTACTTTTCGGGTTGTTACACAAGTAGGACCCACACTATTTCTATAACATTTAATTATGCTTTGATTAACAAATGTACATGTTGCTGAAATAAAACATACTAGTGTTAAACCCGTGCAAAATTGCACGGGTTTAACAAACATTCATTTTAAATCTTGTTAAATAAATGGAGTAAGAAATAAACGGATACACATAGCAATAAAATTTTAAAAAAATTGTGTAAATAAACATGTATACAAATTATTATAAAATATAATTGAAATTACAAATACTCAAAAATTTCATGTTATACAACATTAATCGTTGTATTTGAGATAGTCTTATTACTATCAAAAAGCAAAAGTTTAATCCCTTCTTTCCTTGTGACCCTTGAAATCGCAACATAGAGTTGGCCATGACTTAAAACTGGTCTTGGAAGGTAGATGCTAACCTGCGATAAAGATTGACCTTGACTCTTGTTTATAGTCATTGCAAAGCAAACAACTATAGGGAATTGCGTTTGATTAAAACGTACTGGAAATTTGGTCGAGTCTGTAGGATTAAGTGTTAGTCGAGTGATGTGCATATTGTGGGGGTGACCATGCCACCAATACATGCTACATCATGATTGAACAAGGAGCAACTATGGAAAGTGTTAATGCTATGGGGTATGGAAATTACAATTCAAGGAACCCAAGTGGAGGGGGAGTGTACAACCAAGCGGGGAACCCCGACCTTTTGGGATGGGGAGGGGATAAGTCGAAAAGCTTTAAAAACGGTCAATTCAATCATTTGAGAGCCCAAAATACCACCCAAAACTGGAACTTCAATTTCCAACAAAACCCACAAAGAATTTACAACAATCAAAGGCCTGACAATTCAAATTTCCCAAGCAACTCTCAATCTCAAAACAATGCTCAAAGACAATCTAACCAAGGCCCCATTCAAGGAAATTCTTCTTCTCAAGGGAACTTGAGTGATATTTTGCAAACACTCCTTGCCAATCAAGATAAAGATAGGGAGGAGGCAAAGAGAGATAGAGAAGAGGCAAGGAAGGAGAGGGAGGCAAACAACCTTAGGTTAACCAACTTGGAAATCCAACTATCCTAAATAGCTTCCAATATGTCAAAATCTAGCCTCAAGCTCCACAAGATTCCCATCTCAAACCATCCCACCACCTAGGGAGAATGCTAGTGCCATGACCTTAAGGGGAGGCAAGGAGTTGGAGGTACACCCCCTTGGAAAAGGCAAGGATAAGATGAAGAACCTTGAGATGGGGACCTTGGAAATTGAAGACCAAGGAGAATTAGTAATTGGTCATGGAGAGCTATCAAGGAATGGGGAAGGGACATCCACAAGCAAGGACCCCAAGGGAGACACTTCAAAGATGGGTAAAGACATTATTGATGATGATGTGGTAGAGGAATACATACCGGAAGCCCCATTTCCTAGTGCTTTGATAAGCACAAGGAAGTATGACAAGGAGAATAACTTGTATGAAACTTTCCGGAAGTGTGAGGTAAACATTCCTCTTCTTAAGTTGTTAAATAGTGTCCCTAGGTATGCAAAATTCTTGAAAGAACTTTGTACACCTAAGAGAAAGCCTAATAAAGGAACCCATAGGGTTAGGGTGAGTGAGCATGTTTCGGCAATTTTCTAGCAAAACTTACCAAAGAAATGTGGAGACCCGGGCATGTTCACCATCCCTTGCACCATTGGAGGGCAAAGTTTAAAACGTGCCATGTTAGACCTTGGAGCCTCTATTAACGTCATGCCCATATCCATCTATGAGACCCTAAGCTTAGGACCTTTGTCTAAGACCGGGGTGGTTATTCAATTAGCCGATAGGTCTACTGTCTATCCCAAAGGCTTAATAGAGGATGTACTAGTAGAGTTAGATAACCTTGTCTTCCCGGCGGATTTCTATGTTTTAGACATGGAGTCTAGTTCAAGTGCCACTTCCCTTCTCCTTGGTAGGCCATTCATGAAAACCTCTAAGACCAAGATTGATGTGTCAAACGGATGTTTGATAATGGAGTTCGAGGGAAAGAGATTGACCTATTATATCTATGACTCTATGAGACACCCTAGTGATGTTCAATCTTGTTTTTTCTTAGATATTTTCGAGCCTTTGGTACCTCAAATGTACAAGTTATGTGATAGGGACCCACTTGAGGTGGCCCTAACTAACAATGTGGAAGAAGAGGATTTGCGTTTTTTTTTGTCGGTTGATGTGCAGGAACATCTCAAGAACTTGGAGAAAGAAGAGCCGCCAGACAGTTATGAAGAACTCAACATCATCGAGGTGCTGAAAATAGGGGACTCCAGTGGAAAACGCTGGCAGCGCCACACGACGCCGCCAGCGTCCCACAACGCTGCCGGCGTCCTGGTCTGGAGAGCCTATCTGAGCTCTTTGGTTTGAGCGTACCCCTCCACAAGCCCCTTCCCTCAATTGTGAAGCCCCCGAAGGTCGAGTTGAAAACTCTTCCAAGTCATCTAAAATATATCTTCTTAGGGGACAATCACACCCTACCTCTTATCATCTCAAGCACACTCAACGAGGAACAAGAGTGCAAATTGGTAGCATTGCTTCACAAACATAGAGATACATTTGGGTGGAGCATAGCGGACCTCAAGGGAATAAGCCCGGTGACTCGCTTGCATGCACAAGATAAGACTTGAAGTGGATGCCAAACCGGTCCTACAATCCCAAAGGAGGCTCAATCCACCAATGGCGGAGGTGAAACCGAGGAGGTGCCTCGGGTTCTTCTCATTTTAAAAAAATTGATGAAGCATCCCACCATTTCCCCTACAATGAGGACATTGTATAATCCAAGTGTGGGGGAGAGGATTGTATATACTTTGTTTTGTTTGATGCATTTTGTTTTGTTTTGAAAAAAAACAAAAAAAGAAAAAAAAAGAAAAAAAAAGAAAAAAAAAAAGAGAAAAAAAATTGAAAATCCCGGCTAGGTGAAAACCCACAAGGGTGGGCACCTAGGCAAAAATAAAGAAGGTGGCCGAGGACGGAATGAAAACCCGAAAGGGTATTCCGGGCAAAATGAAAAATCGAGTTGCGAGCCAGCAATGAGAGGAAAGGAAAAGCTAAGGTGAAACCCCGAAAGGGCACCTTAGGCAAAATGAGGGATTTTCAAGAAAAAAATGGAAAAAGAAAAAAAAAAATTGAGCAAAATACTTCCGATGAAGAGGATTTTTGGAGGGAAAAGAAGGGAGAAATAAGGAGGAATTTGGAAGGAGGCTAGCTTAGGATTTCTTTTTATTTTTCTTTGAGTCACTCAGTATTGGTTCCAAATCGGTGGATTTCTCTTGTGGGTTGCTTGGTTATGCAATTTGTGTAGTTTGGGGCCAACCAAGTGACCATGATTTACATTGGTGGAGTGATAAGGGGGCGATATAAGTAGTTGTGAGATTGATAGGAGTTCTTGTCGGTCACTTTGCTTCTACCTTGGGATAAGGTGAGAGTAACCATTACCATCTCGGAGTATAAGGAGGGAGGATGTGTGGATGAGTCGGAGTTGGTGGTGTGTCGAGTCTTGTATTGAGGGAGTTATAAGTAGGAAGTGGTAGGGGAAGAGTGTGTCACAACAACTTTGAGTCATATTCTTTTAATAGGTGGTTGTGTTTTGAGGGAGATATAAGAAGGTAGTGGTGAGGGAAGAGAGGTCATTACCTTCACATGCTATGTTTGGACTCGTGGTCGTCTTGCTAATCTCGAGTTTTACACGGGACTTGACACGACTATCGCAACCCTATCAAAGATAAAACCTAACGGTCTCAACAAAATGCAGTAGAGGCAGTCGGGTAACGAATCCACAGGGAGAGGGAATCCTATAACTTGCTAAGTCTGCCAAGGTAACTAAATTAGCGGGTTTGTTTAAATGATTTTCTAACACTACAAGAGAAAAGGGAAAAAGAAATAAAGAGCGAAATAACAGAAAGGAGAAGAACTAGGATCGTCGGTTCCCCATGGCATCTAGGGTCAGGATAGAAATCAAAGTAATATCTAAACAGGTTTGTGGGTAGTGAAAAGGTCCTCTCGGTCCGCTATTCGCCCTAAGATATACTAACTTAGCTCTCGCCCTCATTAGCATAATCCCAAAGTTCATCATTGATCTGCCCTCTTCCAATCTCTCGATCTAGGTCAAGGGGGTATCAAGTCAATCAATTGGATGCGTCGACTCAAACAATTAAAAGGTATTAAATGTGAAGATTGCTTCCAAACCTAATCTAAAGACTACTAATCAATTCATCTTACCTAAGCCACGGTTCCCCAAAATCCTAGCAAAGGAATTAGCTACGCATAATAGGAATAAGAACAATAACAACAATAAATAAGAAACAAAGAGGCATAGAGAAATAATTAATTGAATTCCAGAGCAATAGTACCGAATTGGAAAGAAGAAGAAAGTCAGAGGAAGTCCTCCAATTCAGATCCAAATTGTCAGTCAAAAGTAAAAGTCTAGGGTAAAAAGCTGTTGTCTAATCTAAAGTCTATAGTAAAGAGTATGGAGTCCTTTCCTTCTAGTTTACGGCTTTAAGTAAAAACAAAATAACAAATTACAAGGCGTCCATTGCTTAATACACTATCTCGCGAAGCCCATTAGTACGAAACCACTCGTTCGAGTAGAATTCGTTGTCCAAATCACTCGATCGAGTGGACATACTGCTCGATCGAGTAATTGTCCAAAGCTAGAAGCTCGATCGAGTAGAATGGTCACTCGATCGAGGTCTTCTAATCAAAGAGGTGGTCGATCGAAGGCTTTAATACCTCGAACGAATATTTTGCTCGTGGATTTCGTTCATTCATTCCTTCAACACGACTCCATGCATTCCGAGACACCAAGATTCCTTTCCGACTCACTTATGCATGCTTGAGAAGCTACAAAATGGCTAGTTTTCCGTCATTCTGGTTCACATCTGCAAATATTACAAAACAAACCGAAGTAGACTATTCGGGGGATATTTGTAGTATAACACTACTGAATGAGCATGGAAATGCGTGCTAATATGGCCTAAAAGGTCTATATAAAATACACGCATCAAACTTCCCCAAACCAAACCTTTGCTTGTCCTCAAGCAAAAAGGATGCAACAAACAAATGAAACAAATAAACTCCGGACTACCGCAAATCGCCTGCTTGAACCAATTTAATGCAACAATCAAACTCAGCAATGATATCAAATGCAAACGAACTGAACCGTCGACCTTGCCAGACCATCAATGTCGGACTCTCACGGGTCACTCTTCTCTCAGCAAAGCAAAGGGTAAGCAAGTTATGTGTAAGAGAGAGAAGGAGAAAATAGTCGCTCACCTAACTACGACCGTCGCGTTCATGCAATGCCAACTAACATGATAAAAGATTCAGTTACCGTACACACACACAACCACCATTCAAGGACTATCACACGCCGAATACTCGCAATATTTGGATAAGTGAGGTTATGGGTAAGAAGGGGCAAAACAGTAATGGAATAGAGGAGGTAAAGCGTCAAGCTAGCTACCTGATCTTAATCGAATGACAAAATCCGTCTTCTTATCTCATAATGAAGTACACGGCCATGATTCGGCCAACAACTCACTATAACCAACAGGATGGAGTGGAAACGAAACGGGTTAGCTTATTCAGCTCTTAATGAATCCCCAAATGATATGAATAAAGCATGGGAACAGAGACCATTTTCTTTTTCTTTTTCTTTATTATTTTTTCTTCTCTTTTTTTTTTCTTTTTCAAAATATTCAGCTAACATTTCCACGAGAACAATTTCAACTTCGATTCCCAAATTCTTCAGATACCAAATCCGTAGCAAGGATGCAAACCAACTGATAAAATGAAGTAAATACCTCAACAACCAACACTAGACTAGCTCGACGCAAGGTAGGCTAAATTTAGGATGTAGATTGTGGGTCAACTGGCAGTTTTGGCTGAATGTGGAGTTAATTGGGTCAATGAGAAAAAGGGAAATTGCAAGCATTCTCCAAACATGTGATACCGACCACAAACCCGTACGTGCAGGCTATAAGAATCACATTTCATATACATGCAATGCGATGACACGAGGGAGTAACTACTCACAATCCTATTTGAACTGGTCATAGATGTCACCAGTTTAAGAGCTCTAATCCTCAGAATATGTAAGTAGGTTGCCAACATGTCAAGTCAAGTCTATTCGTTCAGCATCGATTAACAGCAAATGATCATGTAAGAGATATTAACTGTGCAGGGCTTAAGTCGATACTAGATGAAGAGTAGGAGAAAATTGTTCCGACTCGACTAAAATGCAAAAATAAACATGAAAATTTTAAAGTTTTTGGAATTTTTGAGTGATTAACAATGCATACGAAAATGCAGTAAAAACGAAATGCAGACACGATATGGATGCAAAACCTCCCCAAACCAAACCGTACAATGTCCCCATTGTACAAAGTAGAGGAAAAAGAGTTGCAAACTAGAGAGAGTCGGAAACTTACGGGAACGCGTGTATAACCGACTTCCCCAAACCGGGCCGAAAGGATGTGCTCCAGGGATTCGATCGAGTGGAAAACTACTCGATCTAGTAAAACCGAGATGGGGCCTTCTCGATCGATTGGAAAGCAGCTCGTTCGAGAGATATCCTTGCATAAGTGCTCGATCGAGTGACCAAAGTGCTCGATCGAGGGGTTATTGTGCTCGATCGAGCTGAAATCCTACTCGATCGAACAAAAGTGTCAGAGCAATTAACCGAAACTGCGAGAAGCAAGAAAGGACGCAATTGAATTGTTTGAACAGTAAACAGAGATAGACTACTAAAAAGTTATAAAAACGGTACAACAAAACAATAATAGATCGGGTTGCCTCCCGATAAGCGCAAGTTTATAAGGTCCCGCACGACCCGTGATCTTCAATCATAAAGCTCCTCGTTTCCGTCGAAGAACAGCACTTCGACGCGACCCACGACACTGTCAGCTCCATAGTAATGTTTCACATGATGTCCATTAACCTTGAACCGTTGACCCTCGGAGTCTTCTATTTCAACGGATCCAAACTGAGTAACAGCAGTTACTGTGTACGGACCACTCCACCAGGATTTCAGCTTACCAGGAAATAGGCGCAGTCGGGCATTGAATAGCAACACCTTCTGCCCGACTTGGAACTCGCGAGGTATGATTCTCTTGTCGTGCCAACGTTTGGTCTTTTCTTTGTAAATACGCGAGCTATCATAGGCATTCAGACGGAATTCCTCTAGCGCATCTAGCTGCAACAACCGTTTCTCACCACACAAGTTAGCATCATAATTAAGTTGGCGGACTGCCCACCAGGCTTTATGTTCTAGCTCAACAGGTAGATGACAGGACTTTCCATACACTAGTCGATACGGTGAAGCACCGATAGGTGTCTTAAATGCGGTCCTGTAGGCCCATAATGTGTCCTCTAGTTTGGCACTCCAATCCTTCCGTGATTTAGATACGACCTTGCTTAAAATCTCCTTTAGTTCTCTATTAGAGACTTCAACCTGCCTACTAGTCTGAGGATGATACCCCAAACCCCTACGATGTTTGACACCATATTTAGACAGTAAGGTCGTAAGATGCTGGTCCCTAAAATACATACCCCTATCACTAATGACAACCCTAGGGACGCCAAAACGGGGGAAATGGTCTTACGAAATAGCTTAATCACGGTCTTGGCATCACAGTTGGGAGTAGCACTCGCTTCTACCCATTTAGACACATAATCTACAACTACCAGAATATACCTGTTACCAAGACTCGATGGGAATGGTCTTTGATAATCAATGCCCCAGACATCAAAAAGCTCGACCTCTAAAATGTCGTTTTGGGGCATCTCATGTCTCTTTGATATGTTCCCTGTCCGCTGGCAAGCATCAGAGCTAGCAACAAAAACTTTAGTGTCAGCAAAAAGGGTCGGCCAATAGAAACCAGACTGTAATACCTTAGCCACGGTGCGCGATGGACCGTGGTGACCTCCACAAGGGGAAGAATGGCAGCCTTCTAGGATGGCTTTGATCTCCCACTGCGGAACACACCGGCGAAAAAGACCGTCTGCGCACGACTTGAATAAGTATGGATCATCCCAGAAATAATCCCGCACATCATGTAAGAATTTCTTCCGCTGCTGATAGGACATATCAGGTGGCAGCTTCTGGCTGACAATGTGATTGGCATAATCTGCAAACCAAGGTTCAACACCATCTTTAGATTTTATAGAATAGACAGTACATAAGGTATCATCAGCAAACGAATCATTAATGGGAAGAGAATCCTCCCCCTCTTGTCGCGTCAAATGCGAAAGATGATCCGCCACAACATTTTCAGCGCCCTTCTTGTCCCTGATTTCCAGATCAAACTCCTGGAGAAAGAGTATCCACCTCAGCAATCTGGGTTTAGCTTCCTTCTTATTCAGAAGGTGTTTTAGCGCTGCATGATCTGTAAAAACAATAACTTTAGAACCTAACAGATATGATCTAAATGTATCAAGCGCATAAACCACAGCTAAAAGCTCCTTCTCAGTGGTAGCATATTTCACTTGAGCCTCATCCAGAGTTCAGCTCGCATAGTAAATAGCATTCAAAGCTTTGTCTTTCCGCTGGCCTAGCACCGCTCCTAGTGCGTAATCGCTTGCATCGCACATGATCTCAAACGGCAGCGTCCAATCAGGAGGCTGAATGATGGGTGCGGAGACCAAAGCCTGTTTCAAAGTGTTAAAAGCAGAAAGACAATCATCAGTAAAATCGAAAGGAGCATCTTTTAATAGCAACTGTGTAAGTGGTTTAGTAATTTTAGAGAAGTCCTTGATGAACCGGCGATAAAAGCCGCGTGACCAAGGAAACTCCTCACCCCTTTTACGTTAATAGGAGGGGGTAATTGCTGAATCACTTGCACCTTTGCTCTGTCTACCTCAATACCTCTATTCGAAACCAAGTGCCCAAGGACTACTCCCTCATTGACCATGAAATGGCATTTCTCCCAGTTTAGCACCAGATTAACCTCGATACAACGCAGCAAAACTTTGTCAAGGTTAGCTAAACATTTATCAAAATCATTCCCATAGACACTGAAGTCATCCATAAAGATTTCCATGATAGACTTTATATACTCAGAAATTATCCCCATCATGCACCTCTGAAAGGTGGCAGGGGCATTACACAAACCAAAAGGCATTCTACGATAAGCAAAAACACCCTTAGGACAAGTAAAAGTAGTCTTTTCCTGATCATCTGGATGAATAGGGATCTAAAAGAACCCTGAGTACCCATCCAAATAACAGAAAAACTCATGAGAAGCTAACCTTTCTATCATCTGATCAATGAAAGGAAGGGGGAAATGATCTTTCTTGGTGGCGGCATTTAACTGCCTATAATCTATACACATCCGCCACCCAGTTACTAGTCTAGTAGGTATTAATTCATTCTTTTCATTTTTAACAACTGTAGTACCTCCTTTCTTAGGTACGACCTGAACTGGGCTTACCCATTTGGAGTGACCAACCGAATAAATAATACCTGCATCGAGTAGTTTCATCACCTCGGTCATCACAACCTCCTTCATCTTCGGGTTCAGCTTCCGCTGACCCTGTCTGCAAGGTTTGTGACCTTCTTCCAGCTCAATCCTATGCATACAGACATCAGGGCTAATGCCCTTGATGTCATCCAGTGAATAACCCATTACTTTCCTGTTCCTCTTAAGTACAGCCAACAAAGCGGTTAGTTGTTCCTCTTTCAGTTTGGAACTAACAATGACTGGAAATTGCTCAGTATTATCAAGAAAGGCATACTTAAGGTGAGTTGGAAGAGGCTTACGCTCGGGAACCTTTACCTCGACGGAACACAAGGCATGACCCAGGTGTCCCAGCTGTTCTTCCTCTGCGTCAGTCAATTCTACCTCATCTGCAGTAACTCCAAGCAATTTCAGCACAGCCTCATCGTCATCAGCATAATCTGCACACTCATCTAACAAAGTCAAAGACTCCAACGGATCTTTTACCAAGGAATCCGGCCAGAACTCATAAGTGAACTCATCAATGATATCAACAGAAAAGCAGGCATCCTCTATCATTGGTCTAGATAAAGTGTCAGGTAAACTGAACAAAACTGTATCATCCCCTACAGCTAGAGTTAAACGCCCGTGTTTAACATCTATAATGGCCCCAGCTGTACACAAAAATGGCCGACCCAAAATAATTTGGGTACGGGTATCCTCAGCAATGTCTAAGACTATGAAGTCAACAGGAATAAAAAACTTGCCCACCTTAACGGGCACGTCTTCTACGACACCTAAGGGTCTCCTAACAGATCTATCAGCCATCTGCAGGGTGATATTGGTCGTCTTTAGACAACCCATGTTAAGCTTACGACAGATAGAATAAGGCATGACACTTACACTCGCTCCAAGATCACATAGTGCCTTATCTATCACGCCATCTCCTATAACACAAGTAATACAGAAACTACCCGGATCCTTCAGTTTAGGAGGAGACTTATTCAGAATTAAACTACTAGACTCTTCCATAAAAGCGACAGTAGCGAAATTCTCAAGTGCCTTCTTACGCGTAACAATATCTTTCATAAATTTGGCGTAAGGAGGTACTTGAGTGATTAGCTCGGCAAAAGGCACAGTTACCTGAATGTTTTTAACCATGTCTACAAATTTGCTGAACTTTTTCTCCGTCTTTGAATCACGCAAACGACCTGGGTATGGGACTCTGACCATCGGAAGCGGGTCCCCGATTTGCTCTTCTCTTTACTTGGTACCTTCGCAGCAGGGGAAGGTACTTCATCGCACTCAATCTCGATTCGCGTGCCTGATGTCTGATCTTCACTCGATCGAGACTTCTGTGCACTCGATCGAGTGATTCCTTCCTTAACATCCTTCGATCGAGTGGAAGGGTTACTCGATCGAAGATCTTCTAACACCGAGCTACTCGATCGAGTATGTTTACTACTCGATCGAGGAATTTCTTCAGCTGAATCACTCGATCGAGTAGTGGGTTTACTCGATCGAGCAGTATCATTAACAAAATCATTCTATCGAATGGCATTCTCAGTCGATCGATCACTTCTCTGTACATCTTCAGTTAATTCATCCGAGACATCATCGACCTCGGTATGTGTGCTTTCAGGGACGTGTACAGGACCGTCATAAGCACAACCACTTCTCAGATTTATGGCGTTGACTGGGTCATTGTTTGGGAGTAGCGAATTGCATCTGTCGAGCAGTTTCCGGAGGGTATCCGCACTAGATTGTTGCTCAAGCTTTTGTGCTTTGTTAGTGGCCTTGAGATCCTCATATTCAGCTTGGGTAATGAGTACCTTGCCTTCATCCACGGGTGGTTGAGATTTTGCAGCAGTTAACTCGGCATATAACTCGGAAAAAGAACCCCCTTGCTTGAATTTTCTATAAGCAAGAACCCTTGCTGAATCAGCCAAACAAGTAATAGGGTCATGTCCTTCATCTCCGCATCTACTACAAACCATCTCAATAGCTTGAACTTGGTGTATTTCACCCAAATTCCCCGTTTCTACCACATGAACTTCTTCAACAACAGTGTCCCTCCTTTTCTCCGCTCTGGGATTACCGTAGCTAGCAGAATGGATGGCCATATTTTCAATAAGTTGCCACCCTTCGTCATCCTCCACATTAGCCTGGAATCTCCCTCGTGCAGCAGCATCCAGAACCATTCTTTGCTCATAAAGCAACCCATTGTAAAATTGGTTGCACAAAAACCATTGCTCAAACCCAAGATGCGGAACTGAGCGAACTAGCTTCTTGAACCTGGCCCATGCTACACTCAAATCTTCAGTAATAGATTGAGTAAAATTCGTGATCTGGCGGCGCAGCGCATTGGTTCGCAGAGGAGGAAAATACCGTCTATAAAAGGCTAAAGCTAACGAACTCCAATCTTTAACACCAGCGGCCTTCTTATCTAAATCTCTCCACCAATGCTTAGCATCTCCAGTCAAGGAAAAAGGAAAAAGGAATTCCTTTACCTTGTCTTTCGTAACACCAGCAACTACAGGAATGGCGGAACAATAGTCTGTAAATACCTCTACATGCCTAGCTGGGTCTTCATCTACCATACCCCCGAATAAATTCCGCTCCACTAAACTATAATAGAACGGATGTATTGTGAAGGTACCCTCATCAGCAAGAGGGAGAGTGGTTCCCTTAGGTAGAGTCTCAGCACTGGGCTCAGAATGACTAGCAATCTAAGGCATCTTGCAGAGAAATTACAGCAGCAGCAGGTTCAAATGGTCCTCTTTAGGATTTATACCTGCAAATACTAAACACTAACTCAAATATGAGAACAGCCACAAGGAATAAATTCCTCGAGACCAGAGACAAACTAAAGAAAGCTACAAAATTACACCGTCTCCCCGACAACGGCGCCAAAATTTGACACGGCTATCGCAACCCTATCAAAGATAAAACCTAACGGTCTCAACAAAATGCAGTAGAGGCAGTCGGGTATCGAATCCACAGGGAGAGGGAATCCTATAACTTGCTAAGTCTGCCAAGGTAACTAAATTGGGGGGTTTGTTTAAATGATTTTCTAACACTACAAGAGAAAAGGGAAAAAGAAATAAAGAGCGAAATAACAGAAAGGAGAAGAACTAGGATCGTTAGTTCCCCATGGCATCTAGGGTCAGGATAGAAATCAAAGTAATATCTAAACAGGTTTGTGGGTAGTGAAAAGGTCATCTCGGTCCGTTATTCGCCCTAAGATATACTAACTTAGCTCTCGCCCTCATTAGCATATTTCCAAAGTTCATCACTGATCTGCCCTCTTCCAATATCTCAATCTAGGTCAAGGGGGTATCAAGTCAATCAATTGGATGCGTCGACTCAAACAATTAAAAGCTATTAAATGTGAAGATTGCTTCCAAACCTAATCTAAAGACTACTAATCAATTCATCTTACCTAAGCCACGGTTCCCCTAAATCCTAGCAAAGGAATTAGCTACGCATAATAGGAATAAGAACAATAACAACAATAAATAAGAAACAAAGAGGCATAGAGAAATAATTAATTGAACTCCAGAGCAATAGTACCGAATTGGAAAGAAGAAGAAAGTCAGAGGAAGTCCTCCAATTCAGATCCAAATTGTCAGTCAAAAGTAAAAGTCTAGGGTAAAAAGCTGTTGTCTAATGTAAAGTCTATAGTAAAGAGTATGGAGTCCTTTCCTTCTAGTTTACGGCTTTAAGTAAAAACAAAATAACAAATTACAAGGCGTCCATTGCTTAATACACTATCTCGCGAAGCCCATTAGTACGAAACCACTCGTTCGAGTAGAATTCGTTGTCCAAATCACTCGATCGAGTGGACATAGTGCTCGATCGAGTAATTGTCCAAAGCTAGCAGCTCGATCGAGTAGAATGGTCACTCGATCGAGGTCTTCTAATCAAAGAGGTGGTCGATCGAAGGCTTTAATACCTCGAACGAATATTTTGCTCGTGGATTTCGTTCATTCATTCCTTCAACACGACTCCATGCATTCCGAGACACCAAGATTCCTTTCCGACTCACTTATGCATGCTTGAGGAGCTACAAAATGGCTAGTTTTCCGTCATTCTGGTTCACATCTGCAAATATTACAAAACAAACCAAAGTAGACTATTCGGGGGATATTTGTAGTATAACACTACTAAATGAGCTTGGAAATGCGTGCTAATATGGCCTAAAAGGTCTATATAAAATACACGCATCAGGACTAGTAAAAGTCCAAGTGTGGGGGTATTTGACAACACCAAAATGTGTCGTGTTTAGTAATGTTTGTTTGGTCCGTTTAATGTACTTTTTACGGGTCGTTAGCATCGTTTTATGCTAACCTTAGTCCTTGTAGTTATGTTGTTATTTTGTATTTTTTAGCCAAGTTTTAGAGTCAAGCCTGGAAGTCAACTAAAGTCAAAGTCAAACCCGAGACCAAACCCGACAATTGGAGTGGGCTAGGAGCAATTTATCAATGCAAGAAAAGTAAGTTCAAAGGGCCAATGGAAGTGAAGGCAAGACTAGCATTCAAAGGGGTCAACAAAAGTCAAGGCGAGCAACCAAGAGAAAAACTGGCAGTGTGAAACGCTGCCAGCGTCCTAGAACGCCGCCGGCGTCCCACGACGCTGCCAGCGTCCTGGCCTAAGACACGTGTTTCTTCATTTCACGTCTTGTCATTTTGAGGCCCATTTCTCGGAGGCCCTAGGTTTTCGGACCAAGGGTATAAAAGAACCAGATTTTAGAGAGAGGAAACATTCCTTACATTCCATTCATTCCATAATTTCCATAACATTCCACATTAGAATTATCTCATTTTGGTTCTTCATTTTGGCTTGTAATTTTAGTTGAACTTTATTTTTGGTTGTAATTCTTGGATTATGGGTAGCTAATCTTCTATTTCTTAGTGTAATTGGAACAAGTTCTCATCTTTTAGCATTGTAAGACACTTTGAACCTCTTATTCTTTAGTTAATACCATTTTCTCATGTTTATTTGCCATTGTTGAATGAATTATTGTTGAGACTAACCATCTTAGCAAGTTGTTTGTTTAACTATTGCTTTGTCTAGATAATTTAGGTTAATTTGTCTTGATATTGTTGAAGCAACATTGAAAGATTGCAACTTTGGTTTAAAGTTGGAATCTTTTGAGTGGAATTTGGTTTATTGTGTGGTTAGAACATGGTTTAGTGTTTTATTACATGATTCTAGCTTGTTTCTTAGGTTTTGTTAATAAAGCTTGCATCTTTGATTTGGGCTCATGTTTTAATGGGTGTAAATAGGGTTGTAAAGGGTCATCCTTGGTTGATTTAATCCTTGTTGACTAATTTCTTAGGAACTTGTATTAGATAACTAGAGAAGAGAGGAAAGGAAGAGTCTTTACTTTGCTAATTGTTGGAAATTTGGGAAAATTACACTAAGTTAGTTTCTCTATATTTGAATTGTAACAACCCGAAAAGTACCCAATTTGCTTAAACAATAGCTTATGGATACTTTTCAGTAGAACTTAAGTTTTTAAAATAGGAAATTTTGTTCGGAGTCGTATTTTGAAATTCCGCGTTCGTATTTGGAGTTTTTGAGGGATTTCATGAAAAGACCGTTTTTGGTCATCTTTGACTTTTCTTGACTTTTAAATCGTCTTTGACTTTTTCTTGACTTTTTAAAGTCGTCAATTACTTTTCTTGACTTTTAAAGTCGTCTTAAACTTTTCTGAACTTTTAAGCCATTTTTGACTTTTTCCGACTTTTTAGTCGATTTCGACTTTCGTTGACTTTTCCCGACTCGTCTCATAAGTATGAAGACCGAATTTTTATTTAAAAAAATAATATTTTTGATTTATTTTTATTTAGATTTATTAAGATTTATCATAATTTAATATAATTATTTTTGAATTTATTCGGAATTTAAAGAATAACGTTTACGGTTTTAACCGAACGTCATTTAACTATTCCCGACGCATCGTAATGCGCGCAACAAAATCGAAACTCGACTTTGGCATGAGTCACGCGGCCATGTCATCGTTTTCCACTCACGATTGGATATTTTAATTGATTCGATTAAAATAATACAAATATCTTAGATATTTGTTACTTTATCGAGCCGTCAACGGAGATTACGCGAATCGAGCAAAAACAGACCCAAATCACCTCAAACCACACGGCTCCTTAAAGTCCTCTAATAGCCTTGATATTTTGATTACTTTTGATTACAATATCATAATATCTAGATCACTATTCGCTTTATCGAGCAATTAACGAAAATTACGCAAAACGCTCGAAATCAGACCCGACAATCACAATTCCACACGGCACACTTACCCACTCTTAAGCCTTGATATTTTCATTATTTTTCATTTTACTATCATAATATCTTGATATTAACTTTATCGTAAATAATATTTAATCGTTTACCGTAAAACAATTATTAAACGCGAATCAATTACGGAACAACAATTTCAAAACTCGACACCTTTATGTGTCTATAAACACACGGCACACACCCACCCATATGACGCACAAACAACTTTTCATTTTACAACAAATCAAAATAAGATCAAAACCTCACTTTATTTAATCGTTCTTCGCGTTCTTCATCGTTCATCTTTAGTTCTTCATCGTTCTTGAGCAAAACCCCCATAAATCCTTCATTTCTTAATTAAATCCTTCCTAATTTATATTTCTAAGATCTCCTCTTCGCTCTCCATCTTCACGTATGTTTTATTTTCAATTCCGTCAAGATCGTTTTCATCATTTAATTATGGAAAATTTAGTTTAAGTTCTAATAATTGTTTTTCTTGTTATTTCTTATAGGGGAAGAGTTTGAAGACGAATTTGGGGACTCTTATTTTTTGGGTGAAGACTAGTAGAAGGGTTTTCTTATTTATATATTTCTTATATTTTGGTGCTAAGTGATTTTGGCTAGCTAAGGTAACATTTCCGATTTACTCGACGAATTAATGTCACATAACCTTAGTTTTGTTTTTGTAGTCTTTAGTTTTGGCTCATGTTATAGTATTTAAGAGTTAAGTTAGTAACATAGCCTTTAATTTGATTTATTTGGATTTTGGTTCATCTTTATTTTTGGTTCATGTTTTATGATTTATGGATTTTTAGTTAGTAATCTGTTAAGTAGTAATTATTATGTTGTTTTATGATTTTTATGTTGTATGGAATTTTTGTGATGTTTGATGTTTTGATGAGGATTTAGTGTTCTTGATGATTTTTCCGTTGTATGCTAATTTTTATGTTGATTTATTGTTCTTGATGAATTTTTATGGTTTTTCATAAGTTATGATTTTTATGTTGTTTATGAACTTTTAACAAATTTAGTGTTCTTGAAGAATTTTAAATGATTTTTACTAAGTTATGATTTTTATGTTGTTTATGAAATTTTAACAAGTTTAATGTTCTTGACAAATTTTGATGATTTTTAATAAGTTATGATTTTGTATGAATGTTGTTAAAATGGTTGTTTGATGATTAAAAACAAGTTTGGAATTGATTTGGTGTGTTTGATGATGGAACCGAGAAAGGGTCAAGAACCGGGTCCAAACCGGACCGGTCCAGGCCGGTTCAGACCCGGTCTGGGTTGGTCAAGGTGGGTCCGGGTTTTGGTTTGGGTTGTGTCGATGTTTGGTTGTTTAATCGTTGTTTTGACGGGTTTTAATTATGTTAAGCATGCGGGAAAATATTAGAAAACGGTTTTAGAAAAGTTAAAGCAAAACAGCCTTTTTGAAGCCAAAACAGCCCGTGGGCCCATCCAGGCCCATATTGGGTCCGGCCCAATTCAGCCCGTGGGTCCCACCTTGGGACTCGTGTCGGTTTTTTGAGTTATCGTCATTTCTATCGTGTTTTGTAATATTTAGCAAGTGGGAAATATTAATAAGTAAAATATTTAATTAAAAAGGTTTTCATAAAATTATTATTTCTCACATGTTAGAAATTATAATACGAGATTAGTTTACGTTGAAATCATTTAAGTCAAGCGGGTTTTGGGTATAATATGATAATTCACATGTTAGAAGTAGTAATAAAATAACATGTAATGAATATGTTGATTTTATGTCTATGTGATAAAGACTCTGCTTCTAGCCGGTTTGATCCAACGGGTTGGGTCAAACTAAGATCTAGTCAGCCCCGATTTGACTGATGACCCGTCGCGGGACTCGGGTCGGGGATTTGTCTTCTAGTATGGTTGTATTTAATTAATGATTTAGCCTTAGTAGATATGAGGCGATGTGATATTTGATTACTATTGATATGCAATTAGTCACATGATAGGATGTTTTCCCGTGACTGATTTATAATATGGTTGGTGTCGTGTTGACTAAGTACCCATAGAGAATTATGGATATATGGCGTCTTGACCATTCTAATTCTAAATGAGTAGCTTGGACCATGACATTGATAGGCCCGTACTATCTTTAACGAGTATAAGTTCGCCGCTTGATAGCTTTTGTGTCTCGGCTTGGTGGGTTTATATCCAAGTCGGGGCATGGCTACCGATTCATTTTGGGAATGGAGCCAGCTTAAGTACTAGCCATCTCTGCTTAGGGGGTCGCCTAGTAGAGTTTCTCATAGACGGTTATGTCATGGGACGGGGAATGGAATAGCTGTTGTCGCTAGGTCTGATCAGTCTAGGACTAGGATGTTTTCCTACCTTGTGGTATAGCCTCGAGTTACAGAAGTCTTCTATTGACTGCACTAGGAACTTATGCCTGTTTGTAGAGGTATTGGTCTTTCATGTATGATGATTCTATGAGTTTTAGAAGGTGAGATGCAAGCCGGCTAAGATTGATAGAGTTTGGATTACTGATTGTTAACTGATTCACATGATTACGTGTTGATTAGGGTTTGAGTGTATCAGGGCCATGTTACTTGGTAACCGCTGAGCCAGCATACCAGCTTCCCTACCTCGGTTATATTTTATTATCGGTTTCACATGATAGCTTTCACATGATAGGTTATGTGTTAGTTATTTGTTTCATAACATGAAAAGCATATCCTATATGTTTAAGTTTTGTATTTTCCATATACATTGCTTTTATGTTATTCATGTTTCATTAAACTCGACATTTCGTGGCTGGGAGAACTCGGAGTTACTCCCCACTGACTGTGCCTTCCGTGTTTATATTTAATGCGGTCGAACAGGTGGTGATGCATATTTTGGGGTACCTGACGAGCTAGCGAGCGAAGTATTTACCTTGGACCTATATTCGGTTCATAGTTTGTATATTATTATACACTAGTTTATTTCCGTATTTATACGGGAGATATGTCTCCCGTCTTGTGTATTTCTTTTGTAGAATTTTATTCCGTATTGTAACGAACCTTTTTATTATGTAATGACACCTTCGTATTGTATTCGTATCTTTTATGTATTTAAAATATTTTTTTTTCTTTCCGCAAATTTGAGGGTGTCACAGTTGGTATCAGAGCTATTTTGCTCCCGACGCACGTTTGTGTACCCTTGCATAAATAACTTGACCTTAATAAAATAATAAACCGTGATATAGAAGGGTAAGATGGGTAGATTAGGATTTATGTTGTAGTCTCTTTGTTCTTGCTAAATGATAAGTACTAATCTGTGTTTTGATTTTGCAAGATGCCTCCGAGGATTGACAACACTATTTTAGCAGCTCTGACCGTAATTATCCAAAACCAGCAGAACCAGCAAAACCAGCAGGCTAATCAGATTCCTATTCCTGTTCCTGATCGTGATAGACACGGGAGTTATACGTGGGTTGCTTCACAGCTATCGAGGAGTCAAGCCAAAACCTATTATGGCGAAGTTGATCCCGTTAAACTTTCGGTGTGGTTACGAGAGATGGAGAAGAGTTTTTCTCTTTACGATGTCCTTGAAGAGGACCAGGTCCGTCTAGCTTCTCACTTCTTAGAGAAGGAAGCGGATCAGTGGTGGACTCTTTCAGGTCCTACCGCTAAGTTGGAGCCTAATTTCGGGTGGACTCGTTTCCGTGAGCTCTTGGAAGCGAGGTTTTACCCCGACGAGTTGAGACAGCAAAAATTGAAGGAGTTCATGGATTTTAAACAAGGACTTCTTTCTGTTCCGGAGTTTACTACCAGGTTCAATGAGTTGGCTCATTATGCCACTCGTCTTATTAGGGTAGAGGAAGACAAGGCTTTCTTTTATCTGGGAAAGCTTTCTCCCCAGATAAAGGGGAAGATTAGTAGAGGTTCCA
>JAIUZE010028013.1:0-16473 GCA_022085475.1 Heliosperma pusillum
TGAGTCTCTACCCAAAGTTGCAACGTTTGATGATGTTGACATTATGCGAATATGGTAACTACAACAAAAAGAAATATATAAACATTCATTGTTAATTTACTTGAAAAAACATTTTAACAAGTTTAGCATTCATATAATGACCTCTCACTAAATTATATAAATGATTCCAAGACCCATTTTTATTTAAAAATAGTCATCGCATGCTATCTTTATTTAGAAATGGTAAGTCGTTATTTGACTAATTCTACCCTTAGAACTCTTGGTTGACGGATTTCTACTAAATCCATCTCCTAGTCCCAAGATAACGCTTATCTCGTTGAGTCCAATCCAATTTTAGCTTGTGATCGTATCACCCTACTTACCCGAGGTAAAAAGGGACCCACGAGCGTGGTAGCCCTAATGAACACGGGATTCATAGGTGTTATTAATTGGTAAGGCTAATCTCAATTTTTTAAACATGTGAGAGATCTTGTCAATTTAGTTATTAATTCCCTATAAGTGAACTAAGTCGGTGAATTGTGAATAACGTTGAATGGACAATAACGGTAACATAAAACTGGCATGTGTGACGATTTTGGCATGAGCGGAAATAAAAGAAAGCAATCAGCAACAATAAAATCCTAGTATGGCCACCTAGCTAATCAAAAATAACTAGATAGTTACAAATTCGGAAATCAACTCCTTGGTCCCTTGCCTCTTCACTTGGAACACCTTCCAAAATGGCACCGTCTTGAGGGAGTCACTGGTCTTCATAAAAATAATTACAAATATACAAATATACAAATTCCTATTATACATTTATTCTATGAAATAAAATTATTAAATTATACAAACCGGCGATACGAGATCGCAATAAAATTACAACCATACCGTTATTCCCTTACATTACGGGTAATAACGATAAAAAAATAACTAGGTCATACTAGGTACAAAATTTGCATAAATTATTAAATAAATGACATTCATTCATTCAACCATAAATTAAATAAATTGCTGCAAAATTCATGCCAAAATCGTCCTATATTCAATTTATGCTCATTGTAGCTCGATTTTTCCAGGATTTATTGATTTTTAACCATTAAAAATCACTATCAACATTTAAATCGCATTTAAATTCAAACTAATTAACTAAACTGATTTAGAACTCAAAATTAGTCACTACTAATTTTGTTGGTCATTAATTAGATTGATTTGATTTTATTTGCTAAATATTACGGTTTAATCATAACAATTATGAAATAAAACCAAAATAAAATATAAACATCATAAAATTTGAAACCAAAAATTTTGTACATTCTGGAAACATTCCAGGAACTATAAAAATAAAAAACATTTGCTCAAAAAATTTAAATTAATTTTATGAACAAATAGCTTTGTATTTAATGGTTTTATCAAATAAAAACATTCGATATAGTAAAACAGTGAAACAAATTATGAAATTTCACCAAGAGTATCAACATCAGAATGTTAAATGTACAAAAAAATTTCAAGACCAGAAAAGGACGTTTCAATTTTATGAACATTATAATCTCATATTATCGACTTTTATCGTATAAAAATCAATGAACATGCAATACATAAGTAAAAGTCACGAAATTTTACATACAATATGTAAGAAATGCATGTGAGATCACATTTAAATTTCATGGCCAGAATCAACATGCAACTATTTTTAGTTAACTTTTAACTCATAAAATGCATGTTAACTCGGTTAAAACGCCAAAAATCAAAATAAATAGCAAATTAATCCCTAAAATCACGAAATTTAACCACAAACATTTTGAGGTCAGTAGGTATACATGCACCAAAATTTTCGTCAGAATCGTATTTTAACTCAAAATCTTTGATTTATTAGTTATCTTATAACTTTAATAAAAATGTCCAAAATGAACATGCATGCTACAACCTAGCTCTGATACCACATGAAAGTCCATAGACCTTAATTAGACTCCTCTAATTATTTACAAATTACTTTTAATTTAGTTATATGATCTATGTAAACCCATGCTGAAAATATAAAGACATTATATAAGAGAAGAAATTTCCTCACATTGAATGGAAAATATAAGGGCACAACAAGAACTCCTTCTTGTTGTTCTTGAGCTAATAATATGGATGAATACAAATAATACCCAAAATAGAAGATCTCCTCTAAGTTGCACCAAGATTAACCCAAATAATCTACCCTTATTATTAACTAGATAATAAGATAGATATTATTCTACTAATATTATGACTATATTACTACACTAGTAATACTTAGTAAATATTAGTGTGTGAGAGTTTTAGTAAGAATATGAGGTTTTTAGAGAAGTAAGGAAACAAAGCACAAAATGAAGTAAGTATAAAATGAACACAAGTGCTCATTTTATAGGCCATTTGGCCGGTCCAAATTGTCCAAATAAGGACTCTTATTTTGCATAATTTGATCACATGCATTAGAGTGGAGGGTTGTAGAACAAGTGATGATTGTTTACTACTTGTTATGTCACTTTCATAAAGTAACTAAAGAGTAAAAATAAGAACAAAATCATCACCATGTAACTACTAGCCCAACCGGCCACAATGGCCTTAGTTTGGTCCATTTTGATTTTTGATATGTGTCTTACAAATACTTATTGATCATATGGTTAATTATCTTGTATAATTAAGTGTTAATTTGATCATATAACAATTATATGACTCAATTAAATAAATAATATGTACTTAACATTTTAAGTAATATTTTACCATTATATCAATATATAATGGGTCCCACAATGCTTAGTTAATTTATTTACAACTCCTTGTAAATATAATTAACTAATTACCTCTATCTCAAAACCTCAACTAATTTAGTAATTTAACGATTAATTACTAAGTTAAATCCTATTTAATCGTATTAAAATAAGATATAAATTTATTAGTCAATTATCGCATAATTGAAAAATAAGCTTAATCGAATTTGAGTTCTCAACTCATTTTCTAATAATTAACTATCGTACATATCGAATATATGTAATGTACTAATTAACTGTATCGTATACAAATAATTAGTTACTATTTGGATTTCATCCTTTAGGTGTGACCGAAAGGGATCAGTTGATCACCGCCGTGAAACGACAATAACGTCAAACTCTAGTCAGCCAACAGTTATGATTTCCGTAGATCAAACTGACTAATCATATATATAGTCAATAAATATCCCAATTATATTCCATAATAAGATTTATTATGTGGCGCACTTTTGTGGAGGACACCTACTCCAACAAACTTCCCATTCTTGACATCAAAAACTGCACCAGTGGTGTGCAAAAAGGGTCTTCCCAAAATGATTGGGATTTGAGAGTCCTCGGCCATGTCAAGTACTAGAAAGTCAACGGGAATGAAAAACTTACCAACTTTGACGGGCACATCTTCTAAAACACCCATAGGTTGGTTTAGAGAACGGTCCGCCATTTGCAAAGTAATATTAGTGCATTTCAAAGCACCCATGTTAAGTTTTTCAAACATAGAAAAGGGCATGACACTTACACTAGAACCTAGGTCGCAAAGGGCCTTATCAATGGTATCCGTGCCTATAAGGCAAGGGATGGAGTAACGACCAGGGTCCTTAAGTTTTGGTGGACACTTATTTTGCAAGAGTGCACTACACTCTTCAGTGAAAGCTACGATCTTAATCTCATTGAAGGATCTCTTCTTTTTGAGGACTTCCTTCATAAACTTGGAATAAGAAGGAACTTTGGAAATCAATTCAATGAAAGGGACTGTTACCTTTAAATTCTTGACAACGTCAAGGAACTTACCATACTTTGTCTACTCCTTGTGCTTGGCTAATCTTTGGGGAAATGGGACTTTGATCTCAATAGGAATCTTGGGCTCTTTCCTCTTTGACATGGGCACCTCATCTTCAACATCAACAACCATGGGCTCATCATTAGCCTTCTTCTTGACACCTCCTCCAAGCTTAGCCTTTTTTGATACCACCTCCTCATCCATAGCAGTGGAAGGCCCATCATAATGCTTACCACTTCTCGAGGAAATGCATTTACAGTTTCGTGAGGTTGGAAACATTGTGAAGGCAGGTGCCCTTGCTTTTGGTGGGTATTAGAAGAGGCATATTGGGAAATTTTAGCTTCCAACAATTTGATGGCGGCATCCTTATCTTGATCGCTCTCTTGGAATTGAGCTATTATGGTGTCTTGCCTTTGAGCCAATTGTAGCATCATGGCTTCATGTTTACTTACCCCATTGTCACTTTGTTGAGATGTAGAGGATTGAAATTGTTCTAGCTTTAGAGTGAGAAGGGCTACTTGAGCTTGTAAAAGTGCCAAAGTGGGATCCCCTTGCTTAGATTTCAATGGTATGGAGCGGGAACTTCCATATTGAAAATCGTGAATTGCCATGGATTCAATGGTAGTGTGAGCAATTTCAACATTAATTTGATCAAATCTTCCATTGTAAGCAGAATCCCGGATACGACGGGACTCTGTACAACACCCATTATAGAATGTGATGGCAAGGAACCATGGATCTAACCCATGATGAGGACACTCCCTTTGCAAGTCCTTGTACCTCTCCCAAGCTTCATATAGGCTCTCATCACCCCCTTGTCGGAAACCAGTGATTTGACTTCTCAACAAAGCGGTCTTTTCTGGAGGAAAGTACTTTTGGTAGAAGGCAAGAGCTAAACTACCCAATCGGTGATCCCTAATGTAACCTTATCAAGGATATGTATCCACAACTTTGCCTTACCCCTCAAAGAGAATGAGAAGAGCATCTCTCTAATATGCCCTTCGGTGACTCCAGTTTGTCTAATAGTGGAGAAATAGTCACAGAAGTTTTGGATGTGAAGGTTGGGATCTTCTGTGGCATTGCCACTAAATTGGCTTCTTTCTATAAGGTTAATGAAGGCAGGTTTTATTTCGAAGTTTCTGGCTGTGATTTGGGGTGTAGCAATACCCCTTGGAAGTGTTTCAATGGTGGGATTGGAATGGTCTGAAAGTTGAACCATTTCCTAATGTGAAGGTGAAGATGGAATGCTAATTGAAGATTGGGTGGTTTTTGTGAATGTAGATGAGAATGGATCTTCTTCTCCTTCAAGGTTAGATAGGGTATCCGAGTAATTTTCACGAATACGGTCTAAACTTGAAGTATCTGAAGCTTTTGAGATTTCGTTAAATAGTTCTTGTCTCCTACGCAGAGTTCTTTCTAGGTCGGGATCTAATGAGATAGGGGTCCCTAGTCTAGAAGATCTGGGCATAAGATGGAAAAACTAAGACGAGAAATCATGAGAGATCTAAAGGAATTTGGATTCCCAAAGACTAGACAAAACTAATTGCAAGAAAAATCACAAAAAGAGGAAAACTAAACCGTGCTCCCCGGCAACGGCGCCAATATTTGATCAGGCCTGTCGCAAGCCCTGGTCAAAGATAATTACCCAGACTAGGCTAACAACAAATTAATGTAATTAGGGAAGTAGGGGTTGATCCTCAGGGAGATGGTGCTTCCTATAGGATGTGAAATGTCTTGCAATTAAATCTTATCTAACGAGTATCTGGGTTTTGGGGTTTTGGATTCTAAATTAATAAAAAGCATAAACAAAATAAAAACAAATCAAAATAAAAGCAATGAAATGGATAATGATTTAGCAATGATAGAAAGAATCTAGGGAAGTAGGTTCACACATGTAGGTTAACATATTGATGAAGTTGGATTTGAAATAATGCAAATAATTCATTGTGAGTTCGTAAGAATGTTGTGTTCATTACAATCATAGACCAGATGGTCTAGCAGGCTTTTAGGCAATTTACTAGGTCTGATCTACCATGTCATGCTTTGTCTATTCAATTCACGTATTTCTACCTTGGAAATGAATTCCATTTTAGTCAATGATTTTGGCCAGAAATCGTTAACTATCGTTACAATCCAAACATGCATAGACACAACGTTTTAAAGGCACAATTTCTTTATCCAATTTTCATCTTTTAATTAACCTAACATGGCTACCCTACACCCTAGAAAGGTGACTACTCACTCATAATAGTATTTAGATCTAGATTGATTTTAACAATTAAAACTAGGCTAGACATGTTTATTGATTTTTGATATTATAAGATGATAATAACAATTCTAAATCAACGATCTAATGAAATAAAATGATTACAACGGTATTTAAATTGAATCTAAGACAACATGTAAAGAAAACAATGATCAAATAAAAAACATAAAGAACTTAAACAAAAGATAAAACAGAAATACCTACATGACGATCAAATAGCGATAATGATAAAATATAAATATCCAAATAGAAATTTCCTTGCATATCTTTGACGATCCATGTATTACAATACTTGAATAATATAAAAGAACTAAGAACCAGAAGTTTTTATTATTTCTAAATTAGAAAAATAGGCATAAGTGAAGATGGAGATCTAAATATAAAAGGAGAAATGTAAAAGACGATTTTTAAGGGAAAATGGAGGCTAGGATTTCTAAGACTAATATAGGGTTATGTAAAGAGAGAAGTGAGTAGAGGTGTGTGCTGAAACACTCCTTATATAAGCTAGGTTTCGTGGGGAAGGGGTCATGCATTCATCACATAGGACAAAAAGGAGGAAGTCGAAGCATTTGCTCGGATCAGGAGACATACCCGATCGGGTTTACCACTTACCTGATCGGGTATGTAGTGTTCTTCACTCTTTGACTTTCGTTTCATCTCCCTTGGTGAATAACTTGACTTTCATTGACCTCATTGACCTTTTGAGTCGGGTTTGTGGATAGGGTTTGATGTAAAATGATGATTTCTTCGCCTAACTGATCGATCTTCTCACAACTGCGAAATCGTCTTTGCTTCTTCTTTCTTTTGAATTAGTGAACCTTCTTGGAGTGCCTTTGACTTGGTCAAGCTCTCTTCTAAAATCGTCGGGTTCTAGGCAAATGCTCGGAAATATAGAAAAAGGGCGTAGAAACGTCACTTTCCCTACAAAACAGGTTAAAACATAGAATTCACCTAGAAGACGATATTAGCTCACAAAATGGCTTAACAAAGCACAAATGACATACAAAACCGAGCTAAATTGGGGATTAAAATCATATATAAATTCACTTATCAATGACTCATGCTCCTTTTATGGGAAAAGGGACACGAGCAAGTGAGGAATTAGGCCTTGTACATACGGATGCATGTGGCCCAATGAGTCTATAAGCTAGAGGTGGTTATAACTACTTCATTACCATTACCGCCGATTTGAGTAGATATGGATATGTCTACTTAATGAGGCATAAGAGTGAAACTTTTGAAAAGTTTAAAGAGTTTTAACATGAAGTAGAAAACCAATTGAATAAGAAGATAAAAACCCTACGATCCGATCGTGGTGGTGAATATCTAAATAATGAATTTGATTCACACCTAAAAGATTGTGGTATAGTATCACAATGGACTCCTCCTGGCACACCTCAACTAAATGGTGTGTCCAAACGAAGAAACCGAACTTTATTGGATATGGTTCGGTCAATGATAAGTCTCACAGAGCTTTCTGATTCGTTTTGGGGATTTGCTATCTTAACCGCAATATTTGCACTAAATCCTAGCCCGACTAAAGCGGTAGACAAGACTCCATATGAGATATGGAAAGGAAAGGCCCCATTTATGAGAATTTGGGGTTGCGAGGCGTATATTCATGACAAGTCTAACGACAAACTCGAATCCAGATCCAACGGTTGTTGTCCCTAGAAGGTCAAGTAGAATTATTCATCAACCTGACCGTTACCTCGGATGCATCGAGGAAGATGGAGATTTGTTACTTTTTGAAAGTGATGAACTCACCACCCACAAGTCAGCCGTTTCTAGTTCCGACTCCACGCATTGGCTCGAAGCCATGCGATCCGAAATGCATTCTATGCGCGAAAATCAAGTATGGGACTTGGTAGACTTACCTAAGAAGGTAGGACCTCTTCAGTGCAAGTGGATCTACAAGATCAAAATCGGCTTAGATGGACATAATAATGTCTACAAAGCTAGATTGGTGGCAAAAGGCTTCACTCAAGTTCATGGTTTACACTATGACGAAACCTTCGCCCCAGTCTCTATGCTTCAATCCATTAGGATTCTTTTTGCGGTTGCTGCATTTCATAACTATGAAATTTGGCAAATAGATGTCAAAACCGCCTTCTTTAATGAGATTCTAGAATAGGAAGTGTACATGACACAACCTGAAGGTTTTGTGGATAAATCCAACCCTAAAAAGGTGTGCAAACTTAAGAGATCCATTTATGGTCTTAAGCAAGCATCCAGTAGTTGGAATCATCGCTTCGATCATGTTATTAAATAAAACGGTTTCACTCGAAGTGTCGAGAATTCCTTATTTTGTATGTGGATGACATACTTCTCATTGGGAATGATATACCAATGCTTACTTCTACAAAGGAGTGGCTAGGGAAAACATTTCCAGATGACGGATTTGGGAGAGGCACAATGCATTTTGGGTATCCCGATCTATAGAGATAGATCCAAGAGGATACTAGCATTAAGTCAAGAAGCTTATGTAGATAAAATTCTTGATCGGTTCAAAATGAAAGTGTGACAACCCTCGAGAATGCGGAAAATGAAAACATACAAGCATGTGAATTAATTAGCGGAAATACGGTATTTTAAAAACTTTTATACATGCAAGAAGAAGTATACGAGGAGTGTCAGATATTACAAACTAAAGTACGAAATACAACAAAGAGACGTAGTCTCTCAAAATGTTATAAATGTCAAAGTGTTTAGCAAACTAGCTAAAATCGTCTAGAGGTGTTTCAATCCAGGGACAACGCCCGCTAGTTGACACCCGAACCCAAAATACCAAGCAAAAAGTCATCCATGCAAGCAACCTGTTCATCCATGAAAAACATGAATGCCACAATCATTGGGGAGTAACTCCGGGTTCTCCCAACCATATCACATTAAACGTACATAAAAGGAAATACAAAAGTAGATGCATGCATATATAGATATACATGTGAATTACGATAAGAATAGATAGGCAATTCGATATTTAATGATAACAACATATGGAATACAAATCTGAATCCATCATGTTATACAAAGACTCGGGGAAGACACTCTTAGGCAACCGAATACGCTCACTAGGGCTTGCATCTCACCGTTAGCGGTATAAGTTTCATAAGATTAAGACTCAACAAACAAACCATGCCAAGTCATGGTATGATCGTGAATAATTAATCATGTAACCACCCATCCAAACACAACAATACATTGACGACAACTCTCACGGTAAATGAAACGCACTAGCACCGTGTACATGGCAAGTATGATTAAAAGGCATCCACGAGATAAAAATTTTCCTGAACGCATACACGATCACATTTCGTATATGTGGACTAATTTCCTCCGGTAGGACGACGATATAAATATCCGGTCCTAGTCTAAATCTGGCCAGAATCCCGAAATCACATTTTCCGGTTCGACATGCGATAAACGTTTCGCATGCAAGACTCGGTCAATCATAGACGCCGAGTACCCCAAATTCGGTCGATAAATCTAGAAAGAGGCGGAAAAGAGCACAAGCCTCATAACAAGCGGTACACTACATGCAAATGACACCACCTCGCAAGTATACAACATTTGACGGCCGGGTCGATCAACGCAAAGCGTTCGCCTTCCAACAACGTCGTCATATGGCCACTAACACATGCAATTAAGCAGTAAGGATACATCTCCGTTCCGACATTCCAGCCTTACGAACGTGGAGGTAGCCAAGGGAATGAGAGTACAAAGCACATAACAAAATAGTGCTCAAACCGTAACATTTGTAAAACCGACTCAAAGTGGGACATATCAACAACCGTCACCAAGCATGAGAATAGGGCATTTTATAAATGTAACTATGATAAACATGAATCAATACATGATACATAAGCATTAGGCCAAGTTTAAGAAGCATAATAAATAGGAAACATAGATCTTATCTCAAACCAACAAGTTTGGAAACTAACTAAAACAAAGGCCCACTTCAAACTGTCATAACTAGAGTTCTAGACATGAAAATGCAGAAATTCCAAGTTGAGGTGATATCTTATCCTCTTACGGTTCCAACAGTAGGTCACAAGACTAACACAAGCAAGTAACAAAGGAGATATGATCATTTGACGAAAAGGAGTCAATGCAGTGAGTTCCCAGCCGGTCAATGGGGCCGGCGGCCGGGTACCTGGCTGGGACATCATTAACACACAAAATCATCCAAAATGCAGTGTGTTCCCAGCCGGTCAAGAGGCCGGCGGCCGGGCACCCGGCTGGGACAAGATCAACAAACAAAATACAACTTCTTTCTGGTGTGTTCCCAGCCGGTCAAGAGGCCGGCGGCCGGGCACCCGGCTGGGAACAACATCTCACCCGAGAACAACAATACTTCAATATCCATTTTCAATTATCAAAAATAACTATTATCAACTACCAATAATCGATAACCATCATCAACAATCATCAACTAACAACAATCATCATCAATAATACAATTCCTAAGCTTACTAATCATATTCTAAATACGATTTCTAACATAGAAAACACGTAAAACACGTAAATGATATCGAATAACCCTTCCCCGTTACCTTTATGTTTCATTACTCCGCATCAATATCCTCTTCGATCAAAAAGTAGTCTTTGTCAGGATCTTGGAGGTCACCACCTACAAATAATTAATAAAAGATGAATATACTTCACCTTGAGAAAGACGGAAAGTTTGAAAAGCGAGAAAGCCGGTAATTTTATTACCAATACGGATAGAGGAAGATAAGGGGGGAAGAATAAGACGAACTTACGTGAATTTGAGCGAGAAACGAAAGAGTTATGATGATTATAAGACGGATAAAAAATGGAAGTTAAGCTTTTGGTTGATTTCTTAGTGATGAAGTAAGAGTTGAGTTGTGTGAAATGAATTAGGTTATGAAGGAGTATGAGATGTGTAAGTGGAAAAGTCAAGAAAAAGTCACAGACGACTTAAAACGGGATTTACTTGAAAACTCGGGTAAAATCCAAATACGAACTCGAAAATTCCAAATTCGACTCGGGAAATTAAATTTTAAATTAAAGCTAAATTTCGCTCAAAAGTATCCGTAAAATATTGTTACTATAAAAATAGGGTACATTTGAGGGTGTTACAATCACCCCACCTTTTAAAAAGTTTCGCCCTCGAAACTTGAGGGAAAGAAAGATACCTTAATCGAATAGACTCGGATATTTACTACGCATAGAAGCTTCCGTTTCCCAAGTCTCTTCTTCGACATTAGCACATCTCCACAAGATTTTCACTAAAGGAACCACCTTACTTCTCAACTTCTTATCCTTGCGGTCTAGGATGCGGATCGGCTTCTCTTCAAAGGACAAATTTGTTTCAAGCTCGGGCATTTCCTTTTGAATGACATGGCTTAGATCACTAACATACTTTCTCAATTGAGAAACATGGAATACATTATGAACCTTAGCCAAATTCCGGGGCAAATCCAACTTGTAAGCAACTGCACCAATCCTTTTCACAATATCAAAGGGTCCAATGTATTTCGGGCTCAATTTACTCTTAACACCAAACCGTTTAACACCCTTCATTGGAGATACTTTCAAAAACACTTTATCCCTAACTTCAAACTCTAACGGCCTTCTTCGGATATTGGCATAAGACTTTTGACGGTCTTGAGCGGCTTTCATTCTATCATGAATGACCTTCACATTATCAACAGTCTCAACAAGAACATCGGGGCCTAAGTCACGAACATCACTTAATTGATTCCAACATATAAGGAGCCATCTTGATCGATGCATGATAACTGTTGTTGTAAGAAAACTCCACCAACGGTAGACTCTTTTCCCAACTAGATTGGAAGTCGAGTGCACAAGCCCTAAGCAAGTCTTCTAAAGTCTGAATTGTCCTCTCAGACTGACCATCCGTAGCGGCATGAAATGCGGTACTCATCAACAATTTACTACCCATGGCCTCTTGTAAAGCCTTCCAAAATCTCGAACAGAATCTCGGATCTCGGTCGGATATAATCTCCTTGGGAACACCATGGTATTTAACAATCTCATCAACATAGGCCTTCGCTAGTCGATCCAAACTCCAAGTTTCTTTGATCGGAATAAATCTAGCGCACTTGGTCAATCGATCAACAAAAACCCAAACGGCATCTTTACCTCCAACGGTCCTCGGCAAAGCCATAACAAAATCCATAGAAATAGATTCCCACTTCCATAATGGAATATCCAACGGTTGTAGCAATCCACCGGGCCTCTTGTGTTCAATCTTCACTTGTTGGCAGGTAAGACATCCTCCAACATAAGACACAACATCGCCCTTCAAGTTCGGCCACCAAAATGGTAGCTTCAAGTCCTTGTACATCTTATCACCACCGGGGTGAATAGAATAAGGGGAAAGGTGAGCTTCATCAAGAACTCGCTTTCTCAAATCAAGAGCATTAGGCACAAACAAACGGCCATGAAAACGAAGAACACCTTCATCATCAAACTTGAAATCTTTAGCTTTACCTTCAAGAAGCTTGGCTTGAATAGACTTGTAGGTAAGATCATCAACTTGGCTTTCGCGGATCTCACGGAGAAAAACAGGCTCGGCAGTCATAACACCAACATGAACAAATCCACGCTCCACGAATTCCAACTTCAACTTTCGAAACTCGGCACAAAGATCAACGGGTAATACCCGCATAGCATTCAATGCATGAGAAGTTTTCCTACTAAGAGCATCGACAACAACATTAGCCTTCCCTTCATGGTACAACAAGTCAAAATCATAATCGTTCACCAATTCCAACCATCTTCTTTGTCTCATATTCAACTCTTTTTGAGTAAATATGTACTTCAAACTTTTCTGATCGGTGAATATACGACAATGAACACCAATAAGGTAGTGTCTCCACACCTTCAAAGCATGAACAACGGCGGCCAATTCCAAATCATGAGTAGGATAGTTCACTTCATGAACTCTCAACTGCCTCGAAGCATACGCCACCACTTTCCTATTTTGCATAAGAACACAACCCAATCCCATTTTAGAAGCATCACAATAGACATCGAAGTCTACACCATCTTCAGGCAAAGTCAACACCTGAGCGGTAGTTAACCTTTTCTTTAACTCTTGAAACGTGGCTTGACAAGCTTCATTCCATAGGAACTTGGTTTCCTTCTTCAATAACTGGGTCATCGGTCTAGCAAGCTTAGAGAAATCCATGACAAATCTACGGTAATAACCAGCTAAACCAAGAAAACTTCGAATCTCTCTAATATCAGTTGGACTCTTCCAATCAACAACGACCTCAATTTTTGAAGGATCCACCATTACACCTTCTTTAGAAATTACATGCCCAAGAAAGGACACCTTAGGTAACCAAAATTCACACTTGGAGAATTTAGCATACCACTTCTGACGACGAAGAACACCCAAAATAGTCCTTAGATGAATAGCATGCTCTTCTTCGGACTTGGAGAAAATAAGAATATCATCAATGAATACCACCACACACTTGTCAAGATACTCACTAAATGTGCGGTTCATTTGATCCATAAAGATAGCGGGAGCATTCGTCAATCCAAATGGCATTACCTTGAAATCATAATGACCATACCTTGTACTAAAAGCGGTCTTTGGAATATCAACATCTCGAACGGGAATTTGGTGATAACCGGATCTCAAATCAATCTTGGAAAAAGTAGAAGCACCCTTTAATTGATCAAACAAATCTTCAATTCTTGGTAAAGGATACCTATTCTTGATTGTAATCCGATTCAACTCACGATAATCAATACAAAGCCTCATAGAACCATCCTTCTTCTTTACAAAAAGAACGGGAGCACCCCAAGGCGAGGCACTTGGTCGAATAAAACCCTTTTCAATCATATCATCTAGCTGCTTCCTTCATTCCTTCAATTCGGTCGGAGCCATACGGTAAGGAGCTTTGGCTATGGGTTTAGAACCAGGTACAAGATCAATAGAGAACTCAACATCTCACTCGGGAGGAATCCCGGGCAAATCTTCAGGAAATACATCAACAAATTCACGTACAATAGGCACATCTTCAATACTTGGCAAAGAGGTAGTTGAAGAAGTCACAATACACAAGTATGCTTGGTGACCCTGTCTTACCATACTGATAAGTGATATTTTGTTCTAATTTATCCCCCGTTTTAGCTCGATTTCTATACGATTTATGCACTTTGTTAAGTGATTAACGAGCTAATATTGCTATTCTAGTTGTTTTGCGTGTTTTGACTCGTTTTATAGGAAATGAAGCGGTTTTGCTATATTTTCCTACTTTATGGAGCAAAGACACTAGGATACGAGTTTTCAAGGAATAGATGATAGCCAGTTCACGATTTGATTACGATTCCGCTACATCCTTCCTCGAATAAACTCAATTTGAATTTTGGCTTTGAACTTTGAAAGGAAATATCAACCCAAGTCAAGAGAAGATCAGCCCAAGCCCATTTTTGTATTGCATTGACCAAGACCAAGGCATAGGATTCCGTGCCTAAGATGAAAAGACGGAAGATCCATCTTACACAAAAACCCGATCGGATTACCCAATACCCGATCGGGTATTTCTGCAAGTGGACGTTACTTGGCTCCTCTTCAAACCGAGCTTAAATGAGTGCATTAATGCTTTGACTAGGGTATGAATTGGACGAGGGATCAGCAGCCATGCAGTCCTATAAAAGCCAATGATCATCACACAACTTATCATCAACTTTTTATCATCATATACTACACAACTTTACATACATTATCATATTATCTTTAGCATACTTTTACATATAATTTAGAGCATAATAATTTAAAAGTTTACTTCTTCCTTACAAGTTTTAGATTATAGTTTTCTTAGTATTTCTCTAGTGTTTTCATAGCTTTTGTTATTGGGTTGGACAATTGTTCTTTACTTTATTTCTTACATAATCGTATTCCAATTACGGTAATTCTCCATCCTTGATTTACTTATGCAATTTTAATCATCATGATTTATAATCTCACTAGTATCATTTTCGTAATATTGTTGTTGTTAAGAAATCAATCTAAAATTAATCTAGTTAAAACCAAAATATTGTTTAGCATGTCACATTATAATTTACCTAATCATATAATACTAAACATTATCACAAAAATCATTGTTAATATAATCACCATAATCACTTTAGTACTTATATTTCCTAGTCTAATTTCATACATCTTTTTCTTATTAATTTACTTAATCACATAATCACATAAATTAGATTAATTCTAATATTGTAAAATTATCATTGTGTAAATAAAATAAATAGAGTTGTAATATTGAAATGATTCACGAGTTAAATGAATTAAAAGAGGAGTAGTTACCAATTGAACCATCTAGTTGTTTCTTCCTTTGGTCGTGTCAATTTCTATAACTATGTTTAGTGGCCATAAACAATTGTTTGTATTAGTCAATTTCTATATTTATAACGAGAGTTGGGATGGGAATTAGGACTGCCAATAGGGGTTTAGTGACCTAACCATGCTGAAAGGACGTTAGGACCCACTAAAAGGTCGGTACGAATCCGAAAGGAATATACCGCTACAAGGCCTACACTATCATAGTAATTCTAATGTTGGTATCAATGAAACATTTAATTAGTTTTACATGTATTTCTCTTTCACTATATCAACTTGATTAGTTAGTTTATCTTACCGTATTAGATAGTTTATTTTGTTGTTATCTAGTTAGTTTACTTTATCGTCTTTCTATTCTCGTTCTTAGATAGTTTACTTTATTATTATTGTCTAGTTTATTAGTTTAGTTAGTTAGGTTTTCAATATTGTCATTTAAATATCGTTTTTAGTTAGAATTTAGTTGTTGTTATTCGGATCAGAGGGTTTCCCCGATCAGGTACGTGACAACCCGATCGGGTAAGTCTTCTGTTCTGAGTTTTTCTTTTGCAATTTACATAATTGTCATTTACATATTGTCATTTATATATTTGTCATTTTATTTTATATTAATAGTTTAGATAACCACCTAAAGTGACTCGAACTTAAATGAAAATCAATCCATAGCAATTCATAGTTAACACGTACTCCCTGAGGATCGACACCCTACTTCCCTAATTACATTCCTTGTAACAACCCGAAAAGTACCCAATTTTTCTAGTAAAATATCTTACGGATACTTTTCAGCAAACTTAAGTTTTAAAATAGAATTTATTGTTTCGAGTCGTATTTTGAATTTCCGAGTTCGTATTTGGAATTTCCGCGAGATTTCATGAGAATCCCGTTTTAAGTCATCTTTGACTTTTCTTGACTTTTAAGTCGTCTTTGACTTTTCTTGACTTGTGAAGCGTCATTGACTTTTCTTGACTTTTAAGTCGTCATTTACTTTTCTGGACTTTTAAGTCATCATTGACTTTTCTTGACTTTTTAGTCAACTTTGACTTTCGTTGACTTTTCCCGACTCGCCTCGTAATTTTAAAGACCGAAA
>JAIUZE010028014.1:0-13698 GCA_022085475.1 Heliosperma pusillum
TAGCTCAGAGGTTTCCTCTCAGAAACATGGCCGTGATACACTCAAACCCTAATCAACACGTAATCATGTGAATCAGTTAACAATCGGTAATCCAAACTCTATCAACCTTAGCCGGCTTGCATCTCACCTTCTAAAGCTCATAGAATCATCAAACATGAAAGACCAATACTTCTACAAACAGGCATAAGTTCTTAGAACCGTCAATAGTCATCTGGAACTCGAGTCTATACCACAAGGTAGGAAAACATCCTAGCCCTAGACTGATCAGACCTAGCGACAACAGCTAACCCATTCCCTGTCTCATTACATAACCGTACATGAGAAACTCTACAAGGCGACCCCCTAAGCAGAGATGGCTAGTACTTAAGCTGGCTCCCTTCCCAAAGCGGAACTCTTAGGATGCCATGCCCCCGACTTGGTATCAAAAGGCCCAGGCCAGGGACACAAACGCTATCAAGCGGCAAACTCCGTATGCTCGTTAAAGATAGTACGGCCTATCGATGTCATGGTCCAAGATACTCATTTAGAATTAGAATGGTCAAGACGCCATATACTCATAATTCTCTATGGGTACTTAGTCAACACGACACCAACCATATAATAAAACAGTCACGGGAAAAACATCCTAACATGTGACTAATTGCATAAAAATCATATTCAAATATCATATCGCCTCAAATCTACTAAGGCTTATTCATGCATTCCTTAAATAAAACCTTACCTGAAGACAAATCCCCGACCCGAGTCCCGCGATGGGTCATCAGTCAACCGGGGCTGACTAGATCTTAGTTTGACCAAACCCGTTTGGCCAAACCGGCTAGAAACAGAGTCTTAGCCCTCGAGGCTTGAACATAAGAATCATCATATACATTACATGTTATTTTATTAAGACTTCTAACATGTGAATTATTAAATCTTACGTAACCCCCGCTTGACTTAAAGGTTATCAAATTAAACTACGATCTCGTCTTATGATTTCTAACATGTGAGAAATAATAATTTTATGAAAAACCTTTTTAATTAAATATTTTACTTATTAATATTTCCCACTTGCTAAATATTACAAAACCCGATAAAAATGACGATAACTCAAAAACCGTCACAAGTCCCAAAGTGGGACCCACGGGCTGATTTTTGGCCAACATGACACGGGCCTGGACTGGGCCCCACGGACAGATTTGGGCTGTTTTGGCCTTTTTAACGGTTTTACTAAAAACCGTTTCTAATTATTTCCCGCATGCTTAACATAATTAAAACCCGTCAAAACAACAACATAACAATCAAATATCGACACAACTCCCAAGGACCCCACCCGGACCGAATCCAGACCGGGCTGGACCGGCCTGAACCGGTTTGACCAGCCTGGACCGGCCGGTTCACAACCCCCAACACGGCCCATTCTCACGGTTCAAACAACCACACTTCCAAATTAATTCTAACATGTTTTAATTAACAACATCCATTTTTAAACATCCAATTTAACCATCCATCATACAAAAATCATGATTATGACAAATCATAAAAATATGTCAAGAATACCAAACATGCTATAAATTCATCAAACATAATAATATTAACAACTTATCATGTTACTTACTAAAAATCCATAAATCCTAATAACATGCATAAAAACAAAAGATGAACCAAAAATAAAAGAAACAAAAGCTATGTGACATTATATCGTCGAGTAACTCGGAATCGTTACCTTAGCTTAGCTAAAATCAAGTAGCACCAAAATAATAAGAACTAAGAAAATAAGAAACCCGTCCTTCTAGTCTTTCCAAAAAAATATACGAGTCCCACCAAAATCGTCTTCAAAATCTTCCCCTGATAAGAAATGACAAGAAAATAATTATTAGACTTAAAACTTGATTTTCATAATTAAGTGTTGAAACGATGTTGTCGGGAATTTGAAAATAAACGTACTTGAAGATTGGGGAGGCAGAGGAGATCCTTAGAAATATTAAGTTAGGACGGATTTAATAAGAAATGCAGGTTATTGAAGTTTTGCTCACGAAACGATGAAGAACGGCTATGAAGAACGCGAAGAACGCTCAAGAACGAGTAAAGAAAGAAAGTGATATTGAGATCTATTGTTGATTTGTTTTAAAATGAAAAGTTGTTTGTGAGTAAAGAAGAGTGGATGAGCCGTGTAATTATAGGCAAGAATAGATGTCGAGTTTTGAAATTGTTGTTACGTAATTGACTCGCGTTTAATAATTATTTTACGGTAAACGATTAAATATAATTAACGATAAAGTTAATTACACCAAATATCTAGATATTATGATATTGTATTCAAAAGTAATGAAAATATCAAGCCTAAGAGAGGAGAAAGAAGACGTGTGAAATGGTGAGAAAGCGGATCTGTTTTGAGCGATTTGGTAATTTTCGTTAACTGATCGATAAAGTTGAAAATATCTAAGATATTCTTATTAGTTTAGTCAAAAGAATTAAAATATCTAATGTGAGTGGAAAACAAGTGACATGGGGCGTGTGACTCATGTCAAAGTCGTGTTTCGGAACTTAAGTTGCCCCGGGAATAGTTAAATGACGTTTGGGTTAAAACCGTAAAAGTTATTCTTTAATTCCGAATAAATTCAAAATAATTATATTAAATTATGATAAATCTTAATAAATCTAAATAAAAATAAATCAAAAATATAATTTTTTTTAAATAAAATTTCGGTTTTCAAAATCGCAAGACGAGTCGGGAAAAGTCAACGAAAGTCAAAGTCGACTTAAAAGTCGAGAAAAGTCAAAATGACTTAAAAGTTTAAGAAAAGTTTATGACGACTTAAAAGTCAAGAAAAGTCAATGACGACTTTAAAAAGTCAAGAAAAAGTAAAAGACGACTTAAAAGTCAAGAAAAGTCAAAGATGACTAAAAACGGTCTTTTCATGAAATCTCTCAAAAATTCCAAATACGAACGCGGAATTTCAAAATACGACTCGAAACAATAAATTCTATTTTAAAAACTTAAGTTCTACTGAAAAGTGTTAGTAAATATTTTCACTAGAAAAATAGGGTATATTTCGGGTTGTTACAGAACGAGGAATTAATTTTACTTTCAAACATAATTTTTGTCACTCTGCCGCAAATTAAAGGACAACCGAAGTACTTAACCTTACCCAAATGAGATTCTTCGTTCATACAAAGACTACCTCTAAAAGACTCCCGATTTAAGCGGTCAATAGTTCTAGTGCACTGAAAAGTTGATTTATTCAAATTAACACGTTGTCCTGAACTTCGGCACAATTTGTCTAAAATAGATTTGATACTTCTACAAGTTTGGTTAGAGGCTTTAGCAAAAATAATTGTGTCTTCTGCAAAGGTAAGGAATGAAATTTTCTTCAATCCAGGTCCAATTCTAATAATAAAATCACTAGAATTAGGACTGTTATTCGTTTGCAAAGATCTTGCTAAAATCTCAGCACACATATAAAAATATATAGCGCTAGGGGTCACCCTGCCTAATACCTCTAGTAGGTGTCAACACACTCCCCAGGCTTCAATTTACAAGAACGGATAAAAAAATAGTTTTAATACATTCCAAAATCCAAGAAATTCAAATTGAAATTAAAAATCATTTACATAAAAGTTTCTTCTATAAAGTCTCATTTTAGTTAGTCATAAGCTTTCTCCATGTCTAGTTTAATAACAATCCATCCTTCTTTAACTTTTTTACGCTTAAAAGAATTAAAAATTTCATGCGCTTTAGGATATGATCGTGAAAAAGCGATTAGGTGTAAAAGCACCCTAAAACGGATGTATAATCTCATGTAGTATATTTCGCATACGATTTTTTAAGATTTTTGAAATGATTTTATAAATTGTTGAACAAGCACGGTCCCGTTCTTTTCGGCTGAAATGAGTTGAACTGAGTTAATTGATGAGCTTAATTGAACTAAATTGAATGGAGCCGAGTTGAAGTGAATGGAGTTGAAGTAAGACTTACTTTTGTGAAAAGAGGAGTTGAATATAACTAGCTACAACTAAACTAAATTGTGTTGAATAGAGTCGAGCTGAAATAAAATGAGCTGTAATTAAGCTGGAAAGAACATGGCTAAAGTGGTTTGTCGATGGACTATTATCAATTTCAGGACCTGATGCTATAAAAGTATGATTGTCTTTTTAAAGAAGTTTTCCAGAATTAAAAAAAAAAAATACTTAAACTGTTTATATCCCAGTATTTTCAAAAACATTCAGTAGGGAAGCCATCGGGACCTGGACTTTTATTTGCAGCTAAAGTGAAAACTGTTTCATTAACCTCTTCCTTACTAATGTTGCTATTAAGAACGTTTTTCTCTTCATATGTTATTATTCTACTAATCCACTTAAAATCTTTATTTTTATCAAAATGAGAAAGATGTGTTTTTGTAAACCTCTGTTTGAACTCATTAGATATTTCTTGTTGAATGAGGCCTTGATCAATAATACAAGCCCATTCTCATTATAGTAGATTGATTTCTTTTTTTAGCATTTTGCTTAAGGAATTTCCAGTTTTTAGAAAGACAAAACATATAAGACCCATAAAATTGGTACTGCCGACACTTTTTCACCAGCATTCTAAAATCATTTTAAAGCGACCACATAAGTTCAAATCGTAAAGGGGGGTGGGGTTCTTTTGAATTTTGTCATGAAACTTCACAGAGATAAGACCATGGGCGGAGCTAGTGAGCGCATGATGCACAAATTGCATATTTGGATAAACACTAATCCAATTAGGAGAGGCTAAGGCTCTATCTAGGATTTTAAAAATATTTTCAAAACTTGTTTTCTTTTTTATCCTAGTAAAAACACTACCGGAAAAAGGTAGATCTGCCCAATTAGTATCACTTAAAACTTAGATAATCTCGAACAACGCGCATTGGTAACCTTTGTACCTCCTTCTTTTCCACTCAGATTTTTTAATCTCGTTAATATTCCTTAATTATAAGAAAGGCAAATCAAGATATGTATACACCAAAATTTTAAATGACTGTTATAATCTAATTATTTTTAATCTAACTTTTCTTAAACCGATTGGCTACCTATTTGTTCATACTATCTAATTCATGTTGAACTGCTAGAATCAAATTATTTTTCTTAAGTTACCTACTTTTCTAAATTTTATTGACTGTTATTTTTATAATTCCCAAAACTCAACTTACTTATATTATATTTACTATATGCTAATAATTAAAATCTTTATACATATAAACCATATAGTATATGAGATTTTATAAATGTATGCCACTCCATTAAGGCCCCTTGATTTTCGAATTTATACTCTATAAATAATTCGAAAACCAAGGGTAGTAATGGAATGGCAAAATTTATTAAACCTAATAAACTATATAGTTTTGGTGTATAAAGATGTATTTAGATCATGATAAAACAACATTTTTAAATGGCGAATTAGATGAGGAAGTATATATGGAACAACCCGAAGGGTTTATAGTTCTTGGTCAAGAACACAAGGTTTGTAAGTTGCTCAAGTCTTTGTATGGACTTAAGCAAGCTCCCAAACAATGGCATCAAAAATTCGATAAAATTGTGCTTAGTAACGGTTTCAACATTAATGACGCTGACAAGTGTGTTTATTTTAAATTTAACGGAAAAGGGGGAGTTGTCCTTTGTTTATATGTTGATGACATGTTAATATTTGGCACTGATCTCCAACAAGTAGAGGACACCAAATATTTCTTATCTGCTAATTTTTCTATGGAAGACATGGGTGTGGCAGATGTGATTTTAGGGATTAAAATTACTAGATCAAGTAATAGTTTGATCCTATCACAATCACATTATATAGAGAAAGTGTTAAAGAAATTTAACAATTATAATTGCAAGTTTGTGAATACACCTTTTGATCATAGTGTGACATTGTCAAAGAACATTGGTAATCCAGTTAAACAGTTGGAATATGCAAAAGTGTTAGGATGTCTAATGTATGCCATGACATGTACAAGACCTGATATAGGCTTCGCTGTCGAAAAATTGAGTCGTTTTACTCATAACCCAAGTCATGAACATTGGCATGCGATAAGAAGGGTGATTAAATATCTCAAGAAGACAATTGATTTCGGAATCCATTATACTGGTTTTCCTTCTGTACTTGAAGGATTTTCTGACGCAAGTTTGATTTCTAATAATGACCATTCCTCTATAAGTGGATGGATTTTCACTCTGCGAGGAGGTGCAGTTTCTTGGGGATCTAAGAAACAGACATGTCTTGCGGATTCATCTATGGCTTCCGAGTTTATTGCATTAGCATCAGCATGCAAAGAAGCTGAGTGGCTAAGAAACTTATTGTATGAATTGCCTTTGTGGCCAAAGCCTATGTCACCTTTATCACTTCATTGTGATAGTCAAGCTACTTTGGCACGAGCTTATAATAAAGTATACAATGGTAAATCAAGACATATTGGTTTACGGCACAGTTATGTGAAGCAATTGATTCATGATGGAGTCATAACTGTGGATTTTGTACATACAAATGAGAATCTTGCAGATCCCTTAACTAAAGGCTTATGTAGAGATTTAGTAGCGAAAACTACAAAAGGGATGCGATTAAAGCCTACAGGGAGAATCACAGAAGATGGAACCTCGACTTAAGACCTGATAGAACCATCAAGTCTTAAGTTCAATGAGATCAAGTACATCACTTTGTGGTTGAAGCACCTATATATATATATATATATATATATATATATATATATATATATATATATATATATATATATATGCATCCCAACAAGTGGTGCTTGGTTTCCATAATGATTTGAATATTCAATACTCTTAATGAACCTTAGTGATAAACGTTTGATGTAATGTATTTCCCTGGGTATGCCTGGAAGTATATGTATTGTGAATAATATTAATGAAATTTCACATGTTTTTCATGAATTTTCACTATTATACATATTCTAATTTATATCATGATAAAATAGCGGGAATAGTCAAAGTTATAATCGTAACCGAGCGAGTAGTCAAAGTAATAGTATTAATTGTGGATGTAATGATAGTAATAAAATTAACAATGAGAGTAGTGATTATATCTCATAATTTGTTTGATAAATTTTACATATATATCATAGAAAAATATATTATAAGTTATAAAGGTATGAATTAGGCAAGTATAATGCAATTATATAATTTTTTTTCAAAAAACAAAATTTAAAAAGTAAAAAGAGGTAGTCTGGGCAGAGTCGGGAACCAAACCAAATACCATATATACTATATATATAATCCAAAAATCAAGGGTCAAAAATGGAATGACATAAATTTTAATATTTTCATTATGCTAAGTAATTTTAGATTATAAAAATGGATTATTGTATTAAGATATAATTAATTTAGAAAATTATGAAAATTATGGAAAAAAATATATAACTTTCCTTAATTAAAAAGTATGAAATCATGTGATGTCAACATTATTTATATTGATTTTTATAGTAGTAGTTGTGGGGTTGTGAAAATTAATGCACCCTTTTAAATGTCATTCTAATCAAATATTTAATATTTATTTAAATACATATATATAAGTCTAATACAATTAGTAAAAGTAACAATAATAGCCGCGAGATTAGTGAAAGTGCAGCAGGAGCTAACCCAAGGGGTCCCCTTGATCAAGCCATGGTCCATCCAAGATATGCCACAGCTCGAGACACAAGCCAAGACAGCCAGACCATCAAAGACACAAGCCAGACCAGACAAGACACAGTCCAGTAGACTGTCATAAAGCCTATAACACAACCTCTACCGACCAACTTCCAGCCACCAAAGAGGTACCCTAGGTCATCCCAGAAACCCCCACCTTGGCCCTCTGCCAAGTACACATGAAGGTCATCAAAAAAGCCCAGGCATGTTTTTCCAATGGTTCAGTCTAAATATATGAAAAACAGAATTCAAATGTCAAGTTCTGAAAGAGTCCAACATGGTATTCTCACTAGTTTAGTCCAGTTGTGGCTCCATTTTGCATTAGGTCAAGTAGTAGCATGAATAAGGAGGTCCCTATAATCATAAATGAAGCCTGAATGAGAGCCAAGAACAAGGAAAGCAGACAAACAAGCCAAGGAGAAGAGAAACTGCTATAATTACCATTTCAGGAAAATTAAAAAACTGCTTTTTCAGCTTTTTGTTTCAGTCTGTTTTGTTACTTTATTGTCTGTCATTTGTAGATGTTGAGTTTGTCCATATTAGAAGACTTTGAGTAGTAGTAAAGTTAGTAGTTGAGAGTCCTTTGTAACCCTTATACGAGATTTACATCCCTTGGTCAACAATCTTTTGTAATGCCTATATAATAGGCCATTAACAATGTAAGCAAAGTAGATTTACTTGAATGAATAAAAACAAACCTTTGGAAATCAATTCTCAAATCTCAAACTTGTGCTTAAGTTTGTAGTTTGCACCAGGCCTAGTTATCATCCGGTGTCTAACTGTGGGTGATACATTAGAACCTATTTGGCACTGCTGAATCAATTATGTGCTAATTAGTGAATTGTTTTGGTAGTGTTGTTTGAGTCTAAGTCTTTATCATGTGCTAATATGTGGATTTAAGGTTTAAACTTGTCAATTTAACTAGTTGTCTTCTTGTGTTAATCTGTAGGAGTCAATGAAGTAACTATATCCTTGTTTATTTCAAGCTAAGTGAAGTCTGTCTAAGTCATGGTTCATTTCTGACTGTTTGAGTTGCTATTTGTGTTAAAAATAGCAAAACACCTCCTAAAATATTGAAACTTTATACAATGTCTAATTGATAGTTTCTTAAACTCAATATTTGCGATTTCTAGTATCATGATATGAATAGTTTACTCTTAAACTATGTGGATCTTATGCATACATAACAAAAGTATAAAGAAGAAACAATTTTCTTAAATTGCTAATATAGAAATGGGCACAATATTTGAACTCCTTTCAAATATTGTTCTTGAGCTAATATGAAGAGGATGATCTTCCAAGTTCTTAGTGTAAGAACACTTCAATTAGTGGCACCCAAGACAACCCTTTTAATCTCTACTAAAATACTACACTAGTATCATAAGTAGTAGTCGCTTAAAATATTTATAACAACTCTCTTACTACACTTAGTAATTGATTAGAAATTATAGGAACATAAGATGAACTTCTTAAGTTGTTGCTAGTGTGAGAATGTAGAAAGAAGTACAGATTTTGCATATATGAGATCAAATAGTGAAAATAAGAGGAAATCACGTCCTCTTATGCATGCTTGAAACCGGCCAAGCATAGGGAAAATGGGTGCCTTTTGCTTTTTGTTCTTAAACAAGAAAGTAGCTTAGGTCTAGGTCTTTAGGGTATAATCATGTTGTAATATCTTAATAAGAACAACACTCAATCACCTAAAAACTTACCCTAAGACCCCATCACCGGTTTTCCCACTTAAAATGGGAGTCCATTTTATTTTTTTTAATTTGTCATTTGCCACATATGTGACATGTGACATGTGACATGTAACATGTAATTTAGCTTATAAATGTGCATTTAACTAATTTAAATGCAATTTCATAACAAATAAATTAGATTTAACAGTTTAAGCTCATATTTTATAATCACATGTAATTAAAATGGGTTATCTCATATTTGGTTAATATAATCTACAACTAATTGTAATTATAATCAACCAATTGTGCTTATCTCAAATGTTTCATAAACATAATGCATTCTTAGTAATATAAAAATTAAATTACTAAAATGAATCGTATTTGATCATATTACAATAAGATATATTTCTCAGTTATAATATAAACTCGATTCAATTTAAGGGATTAATTAATCTGTATCGCTATACAATTAATTAACTTACATGATTAGGGGATTGTCCTTTAGGTGTGACCTCAAGGGATAACCTGATCACCACCGTCATACGACAGTAACGTCAAACTTAAGTGAGCCAATCGTTACCGATTAATGTTGACCAGTTGACTATAATATTAATCATCCCTTAGTATTCTTATTATTGAGATTTAATTATGTGATCGCACTATTGTTGAGGTCACTCACTCCAACAATTATAACATCCCCAAGTTAAGTGTCACAAAAGTTCAGAAATTGATAAGTTCATTTATTATTTTAAAAGACAGTTTGAACTCAGGTTTCATTCATGCATACCCTGTGAGTTTACATTGCAAATTGGTTATCAGAGCTTTGGTTGAGAATTATTGTGAGTTCATCATACCCTAACTACGTTAAAAACACAAAAAACAACCCAATGAGTAAAGAGAGACTAGCAGGCATGGAGACTAAGGTGGATGATTTAGCTGGAGTTGTTAATATCATGGTTAATGCCTTGAACACCATGATAGCACAAGTTCCAAATCCACCTGGAGGAAGACCACCACCAAAAAGAGGCAAAGGCAAAGGTAGAGGACGTGGTTTCTTTGTGGGTGAAAGAAGAGGCCAACCTCACCATGAGGAGGAGCACATGTGAGAATCTGATGAAAGCGATAAGATCAATGCTGACGAACATGAGCACACAGACAAACATCTTAAGTTAGAAATTTATTAATTTCTTGGTAGTCTTAATACTGATTATTTGGTAGAATTGATTAAAGATATTGAAAGGGTCTTTGAGTATAAGGGTTATTTTGATGTTAAGGCTTTTAAGGTTGCTGTCCTAAAACTTAAAGGTTATGCTTCTCTTTAGTATGATAAATTGAAATATCAGAGACTTAAGGAGGCTAAGGGACGTCTTAGGTCTAGGTCTAAATTGAAAAAGAAAATGCTGAATAAGTTTGTCACTAGAGATTATACCCAGGATCTGATTGTTAAGTTGTCTAAGTTTAGACAAAATGAAAGGTATGTTGGAGCTAGTGTCCTCCACAGTTAGTGCAATAACATAAATAAATCTCTGTAGGTTCACAGGGTATACTTTGTATAATAATCTGTTGATTAACGTTTATCAATAACGGTTGGCTTGCTAGATAAGTTTAACGTTATTGTCATACAGATGGCGGTGATCAACTGGTCCCTAAAAGTCACACCTATAGGATGTGTTTGAGAGATGTGATTATTTAAGAAAATAATCATATTGATGCCCTATTATATGACTAAAAGGTTAGTCAGTGTATTTGACTAAAAGGTTAGTCAATGTGATGATGGGACGATTATTTAATAATGATTAAATAAAGTTAGCTGAGACGAATTAACTGTAATTCGTAAAATTGAATATAAAAAGTTATATTTAATTATAGTATATAATGTAAGCTAATTAAACATAAACCGTTATAATTAATTGGCAAATTATAAATATATGGATATTTATAATTAATGACGGATTATAATGTCGGTCCATGTAAAACGACGATTATAATATATTACATTATATTGGAAGCTAAAATGACCAAAAACGAAAGTATCCAGATACACTCGGTTTTTAGTCAATGGGTAGTTATTTTTGAGGAGACAAAATCTCCTCATATAAAACCCAATGTGCCGTGAGGAGCAGAGGGTGAGAAAGAAGAAGAAAAATTCTAAACCTAATCTATTCTCACTGTGCCTCCATCTCAACATACACACATCTCACAAAAGACAAAAAGTTAACAGTAACTTTTGACAAAACACAAAAACAAAAGGTTAACAGTAACTTTTGGTTCTCTTTCTAGCAAAGGAGAAGGGCATATCTCATACAATCTTGGGTGCAACGATTAGGAGGATATCTACCTTGATATCTCTGTTCTCTACGCCAATTGCTAGGACCGGAGGTTGATTTCTAAATCTCTATTCCTTTTGTTGTTTTCGTTTATGACTCGATAATCAAATTATTACTTTTCGTTATAATCCTATAATAATTGTATTGTGGTAATACCGATTTTCCACAAGTGGTATCAGAGCATAGGCCACGAAATTGTTTTAATTTGATTTCATAAACCGAAACAGTTTATTCCGCTGTGTGTTTGCCTCGATCGAGCGCTTGATTTGCTCGATCGAGTAGTCTTTGGGAGTATTTTGTCTCGATCGAGTTCTTGTGTGTCTCGATCGAGCAGTTTTGTTTTCTCAAATTGTAGGTCGATCGAGAATATTGATTCGCTCGATCGAGGACTTTAGTGTCTCGATCGAGTGATGTTTTTACTCGATCGAGGTCCCTGTTTGTCGACTAGGAAGAATTAGTCGATCGAGTAAACAGTCTACTCGATCGACACGTTTTCTTTTTGATCGAGAGAATTAATTGGTTAATTTCTTCTCGATCGAGTACTTTACAGAATCGTATTTCCTTTCGTATTCGTTTTCATTTAGATTTATTTTGTTATTTTAATCTGTTAAAATAACATACAATAGATTTGTAGATGTTTTAATTTAATAAAGATTAGATTAAAATAAAAATGAAAATGATGTTGAATGAGTTTATCATTTGAAAGGATATTATATTTTCTCTATTTTGTCGATAAGGACCGTTTTGCTGAAAAAAAAATTTTGCCGAAAAAAATTCTGCTAAAAAAAAAATTTCTGTTTTTTTTTCCGCGTTCAAGTTTTTTTGGCCTTTAATTGTACATTATTCGGATTGTGTATAATTAATGTGAAACGGTTCACATATGCTTAATATCTTACATTTTAAAGCAGTTTGAAATGTTTAGGATAGTTCATTTTATCAGTAAAATGAATCGAGATTGTAATTGATATGGGTAATTACAGAATCACCACATAATTATAATCTATGTTAAAAGGGTGGTTTGGATAATAAATCATCGTAATAAATGTATTATGTCTTGTATGTTTTATTTTAGTTGGTGCTTTTATAATGTTTTGGATTGTTTGAATGAATTTTTAACGTATTTTTACAATCAGTTGTAACTTAGTGTGGCCTTAGTAGATTGTGTTACCGTAATGATGGTAACATAGTCTTGGATGTATTTTGAGATCTCGCATCTCCATTATTTTTAGTTTTGGGTTTTGAAATTAGTATGTAATAAATAAGATCTATGTAATTTTATTTGTTGTAATTTCAAAGAAGACTAAAGATGGAGATTGGAGCTCACTCCCGCTACATGGACCAAGAAGGGTGATCAAGTCAAGCTTCGAGGGTCCAATCAGTTGGATTCCAAGTTGTATTTCATTCTTTTTGGTAGGATAGGCCACACTAGGACATGTTTTTTTTACGTTTTTCATTCTCGTTTACTTTCCATCACATGATAGATAATTGCATCATATTCCGCCTAAACCAAACCACCTAAATTGCATGAAAAATGATTCATTTAGTTTGAATATTTTAGTCATGGACATACAGATGTCACTCGTTTTTAGGGCCATCACTTTAGTTAAATCATTCTCGAGTTGCTAGACATTCGTTCACTTAAAATGAATTAAATTTAAGATGATGGGACCTTCCCCTATAAATAAAATTGAGACTAGTCTTTATAGGGAAAACTACTATGAGCCCCTTCTTCGTCGGAAGTCATAATATGGCCCCTTCTACGTTGGGTAAGTAGTGAGTGTTGATGTAACAACCCGAAAAGTACCCGATTTTTCTAGTAAAAATATTTACTAACACTTTTCAGTAGAACTTAAGTTTTTAAAATAGGAATTTTTGTTCCGAGTCTTATTTTGAAATTTCGCGTTCGTATTTGGAATTTTTGAGGGATTCCATGAAAAGACCGTTTTTAGTCATCTTTGACTTTTCTTGACTTTTAAGTCGTCTTGACTTTTCCTTGACTTTTTAAGTCGTCATTGACTTTTCGTGACTTTAAGTCGTCCCTAAAG
>JAIUZE010028015.1:0-24777 GCA_022085475.1 Heliosperma pusillum
GCTTCTCTACACAAGTGGTTGTGTACGGGAGTCGCAGTGTTAACCTTGGGGAACTACCGGCGTGAGACGATTACCACCGGAGTCGTGCCGATATAGTTTTCAAGTCAGTGGCTCTTTTACCATGGCACTGCCTTCCTTCCTGTTTCGATAAGTATCATATCACTTTCATTGTTACGCATTTATTTTAATAACAATTTGAAAACTATATTTCTGTCGTAACAATGGCTGCAATTTCGAGTAAAACGATCCCAGACTTGTCTAAATTGGAACCGTTAGATGGTCAGAATTATAAGAGGTGGTCTCATAAATTGCTCATGTTTTTTGAACAACTTGAAATTGATTATGTTCTGTTTAATGATCCTCCTGTGCCCGTAATTTTTAATGGTGTAGAGGTTACCCCTCCCGTGGCTTCTATTATTAGGACAAATGAGGAAACTGTTAAGAAACATGATAAGGATAACAAAACTGCTAGGTGTCATCTCCTTAATCATATGTCTCATACTCTTTTTGATTTATTCATGGTCCATAAATCTGCTAAAACCATTTGGGAGTCTTTAGAGAAAAAATATGGGGCTGATGATGCGGGTAAAAAGAAGTATGTTGTCGGGCAGTGGCTTGAGTTTCAAATTGTAGATGACAAACCTATTATGGAACAAGTTCATGTTTATGAGAACCTGTGTGCAGACGTTGTTAATGAGGGTATGAAATTAGATGAGATTTTTCTAGCTAATTTGTTATTAGAGAAATTTCCCCCTCCTGGAATGAGTATAGAAACCATCTGAAACACAAGAAAAAAGATCTGTCTCTACACGAACTAATAGGTCACATGAGGACTGAGGAAGCTAACCGTCTCAAAGACAAATCTGTCCACTTGTCTCTTACTACTACTAAGGCTAATCTTGTTGAAACTGGTGGGTCTTCAAGTGGAGATAGGTTCAAGGGTAAGGGAAAGGCTAAAGTTGGTCACGGTCCGTCTAAGGGTCAGAATGCTAAGAAACCTAGTCAATGGAAATTCACAAAACCTACTGGTAAGATCTATAAGCCAAGTCAGAATCAAGTGTGCTATGTCTGTGGAAAACCGGGTCACTAAGCTTACCAGTGTCCTCAAAAGAAAGTTGCTGAAGCTAATGTTGTTGAGAAAGATGACATTATTTCTGCTGTGGTGGTTGAGGCAAACCTGGTTGCAAATGCTAGTGATTGGATTCTGGATACAGGAGCTTCGAGGCATCTTTGTGCTAACAATGAGCTGTTTGCTGAATTTGAAGATGTGGCTGATGGTGAATGTGTCTACATGGGTAACTCTTCTTCTGCTGTGATCACAGGCAAAGGCAAGATCTTTCTCAAATTGACCTCGGGGAAAACTCTTGCTCTTAATAATGTTTTGTATGTTCCTACCTTGCGTCGAAACCTCGTGTCTGGTGCCTTATTAAACAAAGCTAGTGTGAAACTTGTTTTTGAGGCTGACAAGGTTGTAATGTCCCGCAATGGGGATTTTGTGGGCAAGGGTTATCTCTTTGGGGGTTTATTTGTTTTAAATGTTGATCCTTCTATCATTAATAATAATGCTTCTACTTCTGCTTATATCGCTGAGTCTATTGATGTTTGGCATGGTAGATTAGGTCATGTGAATGTTGATTCGATTAAAAAACTTAGGTCTTTATCGCTTATTCCATCTCTTTCTACAGAAGTTTTTGAAAAATGTGCTAGTTGTGTTGAGGCTAAATTTACTAAAAAACCCAGTAAACCTGTTAAAACTAGACATACAAATCTTCTTGAATTAATTCACACTGACTTAGCTGATTTTAAAAGTACTATGAGCAGAGGAGGTAAACATTATTATGTCACTTTTATAGACGATTGTTCTAGATATACTAAAGTGTATTTACTTAGACATAAAAGTGAAGCTGAGGACATGTTTATAAAGTTTAAAGCTGAGGTAGAAAATCAACTTGATAGAAAGATTAAACGAGTTAGGTCTGATCGAGGTGGTGAATATGGTTCTAACTATCTAGTAGATTTTTGTGAGAAAAATGGATTAATTCATGAAACCAGTCCACCTTATTTACCTCAATCAAATGGAGTAGCTGAACGTAAAAATAGAACTTTGAAAGAAATGATGAATGCTATGCTTTTAAGTTCTGGCCTTTCCGATGATATGTGGGGGGAAGCGGTGCTTTCGGCTTGTCATATTCTTAACAGGGTACCACATAAGAAACTAGACAAGACACCTTACGAGATATGGAAAGGTTATGCGCCAAACCTGAATTTTCTTAAAGTGTGGGGGTGTTTGGCTAAAGTAGGCTTACCTAGTTTTAAGAGGCCTACCATGGGACCTAAAACTTATGATTGCGTTTTCATTGGTTATGCTCAAAACAATTCTGCGTATAGATTCATGTCATTGAGTGACCGTTCTATTTCTGAGGCTAGAGACGCTGAATTTTTTGAACATGTTTTCCCTCTTACAAAAGTTGTATCACTACCTGATGTTCCTGTTTTGCCTGTTAATCCTGTTGATAGTTCTATGCATGCTAGTAGTAGTACCTTTGTTGATCATGCTGCTGAACCTAGAAGGAGTAAGAGGCCTATAGTTGAAAAGATATTTGGGGATGATTTTGTTAGAACTTTTTTAACTGAAAACGCATGTGATGACTGTGCTTGTGATGAACTTGTTTCTGCTTATTTAATAGAAGATGATCCAAAAACCTATGCTGATGCTATGAGATCGATTGATGCTAATTTTTGGAAAGATGCTATTAAAAACGAACTTGATTCTATTGTTTCTAATCAGACTTGGGAGTTGACTGATTTGCCTAAGGGTAGTAAACCCATTAGTAGTAAATGGATTTTTAAAAAGAAATTGAGACCCGATGGTACAATAGAAAGGTTCAAAGCTAGACTTGTGGTTAGAGGGTTTACACAAAAGAAGGATATTGATTATTTTGATACTTACTCACCTGTGACTAAAATTTCCACTATCAGAACTCTTGTTGCTTTAGCTGCTATTCATGATCTTGTTGTACATCAGATGGATGTAAAAACTGCTTTTTTGAATGGTGACCTAAAGGAAGAGAACTATATGTCTCAACCCGAGGGGTTTGTGGTAAAAGGTCAAGAGAGTAAAGTGTGTAAACTGAGAAAATCACTATATGGTCTTAAACAAGCACCTAATCAATGGTATGAGAAATTTCACAACACTTTAATTATTGATGGCTATATTACCAACAATTCTGATTCGTGTGTGTATTCTAAACTATTTGGATCAGATTGTGTGATTATATGCTTATATGTTGATGACATGCTTATTCTTGGTAGTAATTTATTTGTTGTGAATAAAACCAAACATTTTTTGTCGTCACAATTTGAGATGAAAGACTTAGGGGAAGCTGATGTTATTCTTGGAGTTAGAGTCACTAAGACCTCAAATGGAATATCACTAAGTCAATCTCATTATGTTGAGAAAGTGTTGAAGAAATTTGATTGTTTTGATGTTATACCTGCTAGGACACCTTATGATGCTAGTGTATCTCTATGTAAAAACTTGGGTGATAGTGTCTCTCAAGAAGAGTATGCTAAAATTATAGGAAGTGTGATGTTTCTTATGAACTGCACTCGACCTGACATTGCTTATGCGGTTAGTAGACTGAGCCGGTATACACATAACCCTAGTGCTGAACACTGGAATGCACTTCGTCGCTTACTTAAATACCTGAGAGGAACTATTGATTTGTCTTTGCATTATGGTAAATTTCTTGCTGTGTTAGAAGGATATTGTGATGCAAATTGGGTTTCAGGTAATGATGAAATTTGTTCCAGTAGTGGTTATGTGTTCACCCTAGGCGAAGGTGCTATATCGTGGAAGTCTGCAAAATAGACGTGTATAGCACGCTCCACCATGGAGTCTGAGTTTATTGCTCTTGAGTTGGCAGGTCAAGAAGCAGAATGGTTGAGGAACTTACTAGCAGACGTGCCAATGTGGGGGGGACAGGTTACACCGGTCTCCTTACACTGTGATTGTCAGGCAGCTATCAGTGTTGCTAAGAATGATGTCTATAATGGTAAGAGACGACACATTCGAATCAGGCACGGTGTGGTAAAACAACTCCTGAAAAATGGAGTGATTGCTTTGGACTATGTGAGGTCCGAACGTAATCTTGCTGATCCCTTCACAAAGGGGTTAACAAGAAGAGTAGTCCATGAGACGTCGAGTAGGGGAATGGGGCTTAAGTCCATAAGTCAAGATTGAGTGATCTTGATGTACTCCATAGCTTCTATTCCTATGGCGTTTGACAGTTCATAGCCTTTTGGTGGTGCTTTTGAGACGCACTTGATGGATTGTATTTATTTTCAGGTTGGATTTTTATCCTTAATAGCTCTTGTGAGAAGTGTTATTGAGAAGCACTTGAGCTACCTATGGGAGTGTGATGGTCTAGCCACCATCTATGTGAGAATATATCAATTCTCGCTAGAACACTCACCTAAAACAGGGTCAACGCATGGCTTTAAAAGCGTTGCACTATGAATCGTGGAACAAAACAGTCTTAGAAGGTATGATATGTGTTGTGGGGGTCTCAACGGAAACTCAACAAGGAATTCAAATCGAAAGATATTCACTTGTTGAAAGTAAGTTGTTGCCTCATCTCACTAATACGTCAATTCAAGTCGAAAGACATTGAACGTTTAAGTATCCACCCTTCCTTACCCAGAAATTCTTCCTTAGCTCTTTCTTTGCCATCAGTGGGGGATTGTTGGTAGTAATGGCAATTAAAGCCATTTAGTCAACTCTCTTTGTTGTTTGCTTCCCACATCGGTGGGTTTTTATTCCTTCCTCTTGTTTATAACTCTATTTGTCTTTGTAGTGTCCAATAGAGTGAACAAGAGGAGTTTTGTTGAGAGTATTGGGCTTGTGGGTTTGGGTCCAAACACACACACACGCGCGCGCGCCGACCCGACCCGACTCGGCTCGGCTCGGGCTCGGGTTTGGGTAGAGCACCTGCGGTGCGGGCCTTGGCCCACTTTTATCCTTTTGGACCTGTGTGTGTTTTGTACTCTGTCCAAGTTCAGTGTATCTGATTTAAATGTGTATTGGGTAACAGTCAGACAATTATGACTGTTAATGACGGGAATCAAGGACGCTAATTAATCTCCCTAATTAATCTCCATTAATCACGTCTTTGACCGTGATTAAGTGGAGCGTCTTTTGGCTCCATTGCTGTCTATTTTCATTATAAATAGACAGCTCTTCTGTTCAGAAATACACATCCAAAAACATACTACACAATGCTCTCTCTCAAATTCTCTCTTCTCCTTCTCTGTTAAATTTCTGGGTACTGTTACTGTTTGTTCCAAGGCTTCTCTACACAAGTGGTTGTGTACGGGAGTCGCAGTGTTAACCTTGGGGAACTACCGGCGTGAGACGATTACCACCGGAGTCGTGCCGATATAGTTTTCAAGTCAGTGGCTCTTTTACCACGGCACTGCCTTTCTTCCTGTTTCGATAAGTATCATATCACTTTCATTGTTACGCATTTATTTTAATAACAGTTTTTACCAAATCACAAAGTTTAACGACGCATCAAACAAAGAGACTGAGAGAATATCAAGATATGATACATTAAGCGTAAGTATAACCACGATGACGATTACGTTGGCTGCTAGATGATAATTGTCAAGATTCGGTTGTTACGGCTACGACTGCAACTCAAGGTGCTTCTCTAGTTTTCTTTTTGCGTTGACGGTTATACGACTTTGATAAATAAAGGGTTTCTTGGTTGATACTAGATTACTAGGGGGAGGTTTTACGGGTAGATTTTATAGTTTATTAGGTGAGTTATTTATTTAAAGGGGTTTAATTGGTTGGAGATGGAAAAATTATATGGGTAATCTAGTAGATTTACGATACTACTTGGTATAGACTTAGCTTAGAGCTATATATGTATATAACCTACATGTTAAGCTCAATAATATTTCTAATTTAGCTTAGCTAGTAATATTGTCAAATCTCAACACGACCATTCCTTAATTAATTTACTACACCTCTCAAATTAATTTAACTAAGTTTATTTAAATTAAGATGGGTACTACACCTCTAGTCGTCCACTAGTGGTCTTCAAAACATCATTTATACTTGCGAAGTATGAATTCATTTGGTGTTTCCAAAGCTGCAAGGGCGTACTCTCCTAGCTCCATGCCTTATACATGGGGGTATCGGTGTCTTGGTTTGGATTTTGTTGTGATAGGTTTTGTTGTGATTTTTGTGGTGGTGGTTGTTGTTGTTCTTGCCCCATCTCCCTTCTTTTGCTCCAACCAATATTTCTACTCCCTTGTCTCCTCCTCTCATCCTCATTTAAGGTAATCTCTCTTTGGCAATAGAAATCGGAAGCTTGTGGCCCTCTAGGTAGAGGTGACTGAGCATGGGGTGGGTGATTCTAGAATGTTTTTCCTCTTTGGTTGTGAAACACACCCGAATGAGGGCATACCACATGGTGTCCACCTGTCCTTTCCGGGGTGTAATAGGTTGGGGCCTTTTCTGATTTTGACGATGGGTCGAATTTTGAGGATGGTTCGGTTCCTTTAGGGACCTCTCGTTCAGATTTCGGAATGTCGAAGGCATCTTAACCATTCTTGTCGACTATGAACTCCGCATTCTTGTGAAGAAGCTTGCAAAGGGGTAGAGATAATTTGGAGAAATCTTTGATAAAGCTTCAGTTGAATTCAGCATGACCTATAAACGACCTCACATCACGGGTATTAGTAGGATAGGGCAAATGTTGAATGACATCAGTTTTTGCCCTATCGAGTTCAATCCCTCTTTCGGACACCACATGCCCTAAGAGTATAAAATTTTCTAAAATAAAATGGCACTTTTCTGAATTTAAAATTAAGTTGGAGTCAATGCTTCGTCTTAGTACATGGGCGAGGTGGTCTAGGCAATTGTCATACGAGTATCCATGAACCGAGAAATCGTCCATACAGACCTGAACAAACCTTTCTAAAAAATCTGAAAATATACACAACATGCACTGTTGAAATGTCCCCATTGCGTTGCACACAATGAATGACATTCAGCGGTATGCATACAGACCGAAAGGACAAGTAATTGTAGTCTTTCTTTGGTCTTTTGGGGTAATTGGTATTTGATAATACCCCAAATAACCGTCTAGGAATCAATATAAGGACTTTCTTGCAAGTCTTTCCAACATTTTATCTAAAAGTAACGGGAAATGGCCTTTCAATGTTACGACATTCAAGCGGCGATAGTCAATACACACCCTCCAACCAGTTTGAAGTCGATTTGAAACCAGGTTTCCTTGTGTGTTCTTGACTATCGTCACTCCACCCTTCTTGGTACTACTTATGTCAGGCTAACCCAATGAAAGACGGTGATAGGAAATATGATACCCATTTGCAAAAGGTTTGCAGTGAAAACTCACAAGGAATGCAATAATGCAATCTTTAGTTCAGACTATCCTTAGAATTAGTAAATGATTGAATCAATTTTTGAAACTTTGCAGGGATGATCTTAAGAATTTTAGGAAGGACATTTTATAGTATCAAGAATTATAGAATTGATTTGCTATTTTTTATGAAAATGAATACTCAAACTGACAGTATTTGGGGCTATTTGAGGGAGACTGAAACAAACATGAAATGGACAAGGATATAACTATGTTATTGACTCCCACAGATCAACACAGGAAGATAACTAAATAGTTTAACAAGTTTAAACCTTAAACCCACAGATAATCACAGGATAGGAGATTTGGAAAAACACAATTAATACAGCTCACAGAAAATGCACAGAACTGAACTAGAGATGCTAACAATATCTAATCTATTAACCACAGCTTTAGCAGAGGTTAATAAATAGGCGTGGTTCAAACTAGAGACAATGCACAAGTTTGAGAGGTTGAGAATTGATTCCCAAAGGTTTTTGTTTTCATTCAAGCTTAATTTGCTAAACATTACATAAGGGCATGTATATAGGCATTACAAACAGATGTGGACCTTAGGATGCAAATCTCATCCAAGGGCCATCATTGACTCTCAACAACTAAATTAACTACTTACAAAAGTCCTCTTATAAGGACGAGCTCAAAAGCTAACAAGTACATACACAAATGAGAGAAACAGGCTGACTTTAAAAAGCAGAAAAATAGCTTTGGAGTTTTCCTGAAATGGAAAATCTTCAGTTTGTCTCCATCTCCTGTTGTCTCGCTTCTTTTCTTATTCTTGGGACTCATCAAGGTCTTATCTATGATCATATGGACCTCGCTCAATTAACTAAAACTTATCTAAACAAAAGAAGAGCCTCAACTGGATTTAAATTGGAAAATTCGCCATGTTGGACTCTTTCTGGACTTGAACTTGAATGGTAATTTTCATGGCCTTGTGCTGGACCTTTGAATAACTTATCCTGGACAATTTTGTATTTCATAAGTTGGCCTTGACAGTGGGCCATGGTAGGGGCTGATGGCTTAACCTGGTGTACCTCTTAGCCGGTTGAAAGATGATTGGTGCAGACTGAGCATCATTTTGCTGGACTGTGTTTTAGACACTGGCATGAGATAGGGCTTGTTCAGTGGTCTGGCTAGGCTTGGCTTGGCCTTGTTGTCTGTTGGCATGACCCTGGCTTGACTTGGCTTGGCAGTGGCTAGGCTAGGCTTGGTCATGTCTTGGCTTGTGTCTCTTGTGGCTCGAGCTATGGCTTGTCTGTCTTGACTTGGCTGGATCATTGCCTGACCATAAGGACCCTCTGGGTTAGGTCCTGCTGCAACCTCCCCATGTTGAAAAGGGCTTGACCTCAAGCCTGGCTCTTCTTCATCCTCAGAATCTCCATTGTAAGGGCTTAGATGTCCTATTTTGAATATTCCATGCACTCCATAGTCACCCGGCAGATCAATCTTGTAGGCATTTCTCCCTATCTTCTCAATGACCTCAAAGGGGCCATCAGATCTTGACTCCAACTTGTTCTCCCTTTTGGAGGGAAATCTTTCCTTCCTTAGATGTATCCAGACTAAGTCTCTAAGGGAAAATTCTTTCTTATGCCTAGGGACCCTGGTATTCTTCTTGTACAAGTCATTGGCCTTCTCAATTTGGCTTCTAACACTTTCACGTAGCTTTATCATCACCATAGACTACCGCAAAAGGACTGCGGCCTGTTGATGATGATGGTCCTCTTTGAATGCAAACTCTGCCTGAGCCAATTTCAGATCCCAGTCTTTCAAAGACTTGCTCACTATACACCTTAGTATCCTCCCTAATATTTTGTTGGTCACCTCAGCCTGACCATTTGTCTGTGGGTGGTGAGAAGTACTGAACAACAGTCTTTTATTCAAAAGCCTCCAAAGTGTCTTCAAGAAATAGTTTATGAACTTAGTATCCTTGTCAGACACTATAGTCTTAGGCACCCCATGTAACTTCACTATCTCCCCTAGGTACAGCTCTGCAACACTAGCTGCATCTTCTGTTTTTTTACAGGCTATGAAGTGAGCCATTTTGTTGAACCTGTCTACCACAACCATCACAGAGTCCTTCCCTCTTTGTGTTCTTGGCAATGCTACAATTAAATCCATACTCATATCTTCCCAACGCCTGTGAGGGACAGGTAGGGGTGTATAGGGACCTGCCTGGAAGGAACTCTTAGCGTGCTGGGACACTCCACATCTTCTAAGCACAATCTACACTTCCCCCATCATCTTAGGCCAATAGATATGGTACTGCAGGATATCTAGCGTCTTTTGGACACCAAAGTGACCTCCCAAACAACTAGCTTGTACTTCTTTGATCAGCAAATTTCTCTAAGAGCCCCTTGTAACAAACAACATGTTCCCTTTGAATAAGAACCCTCTATGTAGACTGTAGGGTGAATCATGTACCCTTGTTCCCTCACTCTAAGCTAATCAGTCTTCATAGAAGTCAGGGTCATCTTTTTATAGCTCCTTCATGAATTCAAACCTCTTAGACTAATCATCTGCAACAATGTTCTGCTTGCCTTCCTTATACTTGCTTGAGAGTGTAAAGGATTCAAGAAATTCAACCCACTTGGCATGCCTATGATTCAGTTTGTGCTACCCATTTATATACTTCAAGGCCTCATGATCTGAATGCAATACAAAGGGCTTGGGTTTCAAATAATGGCTTCAATGCATAAGAGTTCTGACAAGGGCATATAATTCCTTATCATAAGTTGAATAGCTTAGCTTTGCCCCACTTAATTTTTCACTAAAATAGGCTACTGGGCTCATCTTCTGAATTAGGACAGCTCCAATTCCTACCCCACTTTCATCACACACTCTACTTCAAATAAGCAGTTGAAATCAGGAAGCCTAAGGATAGGTGCATCACACAAGAGCTTCTTGATGTGTCTGAAGGAAATAAACACACATAACCAGTTGAAATCAGTTGAAATTACGACAGCTCCAATTTTTATGGATTTTTTATTATTTTTCTTTCACACAACGGAAATAAACACACAACATAAATAAAGACACTCCCCCAAACCTAAATGTCACAGTGTCCTCATTGGGACGCTAACAGCACATCAATCACATATCAACCAACAGCAGCAACCTAAAGGACACAACTAACAAAGGGGAATGGGAGAAATAACTAAAAGATAATACAATAATAGAAAGTACAAGGATAGATAATACCTGCTGTATAGAATAATAACATCCCCAAAACCAGCTGCAAAATGGGCGAGTAGTGACCAACTGTTACTACTGCTCATCAGTCGGGTTCAAGTTCAGGTGTCATTACCTTGGTAACCTTAGGGGGGTTACCTAAGCTATACACCTTGTGTAACTTGCATTCCTTTCCCGTCAGCAGTTTTTTCATCTCAACTACCGCCTTACTCCGTGAGCTTCCAGCTTCAGCAGTGCTAGAAATTAAGGCAATCTCCAGAGGATCCCTATTCAAGCATAAAGAAAGACAATCATCAACATTCAAATCCACAATATCGATCCTATGACATGTCTCTTCTAGCATGGGGTGTTTCATTGAATGCTCTAAGTTGAAAGTAATATTGTCATCCCCCACTGTTAGTGTAAGTCTCCCATTCTTAACATCTATAACCGCCCCCACAGTATGGAGGAATGGTCATCCTAAGATGATAGGAATTTGGGTGTCTTCAGCCATATCTAAGACAACGAAGTCAACTGGTATGAAAAACTTCCCTACTCTAACCGGTACGTCTTCTAAAATCCCTAAAGGGTGTTTAATAGAACGGTCGGCCATTTCTAAGTTCATGGTTGTAACAGTGAGTTGACCCATATTTAGCTTTTTGCATATAGAAAATGGCATAACACTAACACTAGCCCCTAAATCACAAAGGGCTTTATCTATAGCTAAGCAACCTATATTACAAGGAATAGAAAAACTCCCTGGATCCTTGAGCTTAGGTGGTGATCTGGATTGCAACACAGCACTGCATTCTTCAGTGAATGCAACCGTCTCCACTTCATTAAAGGACCGCTTCCTTGTCAATATGTCCTTCAAAAATTTCGCATAGGCCGGCACTTGAGTGATCAACTCAGTAAAAGGGATACTCATTTCTAAATTCTTGACCACCTCCATGAACTTTCCAAACTGTGTATCAAGCTTGGATTTATGTTGGCGGTGAGGAAAAGGAAGTTTAATGGCGATTGGCTCGGCTTCTTTTGCTTTTGAAGGTGAATTAGAGGACTTATAGGCCTGATCAGGGGTTGCTCGATCGAGTTTTTCTGAACAGTAACTTTCAGGAACTTTTCGAGCAGAATTGTCAGCTTTTTCAAGGGTTGCTCGATCGAGCAAGGGGGTGATGCTTGATCGAGCAACCTTAAATTCAGCCCCTTTTTCGCTGTTTTTCGCACTTTGATCAGCAACTTCCATACTTTCATTGGTTTCATCCCTTATCATTTCAGGGCCTTTGTAATGTGTCCCACTCCTCAAGGTGATAGCATTGACTTGTTCATGTGGAGAGTGTCCTTGAGGAGGAAGATTACCCGGTTGTTTATGTGGATTTTGAATTGCCAATTGGGCAATTTGAGTGCCAACCATCTTGTTATGAGCTATCAGTTGTGAGATCTGAGCATCTTGCTTTTGTTGTATCATAAGACTCTGCTGCAACATGGCTTTTAATTCCGCCATATCATTACTTGGAGGTGGTGGAGGTGGAGGTTGTTGAAAGTTTTGGCCACCTTGATTGGAACGGTTAAAGTTACCTTGGGAATTGCGATTCTGAGGAATCACATAAGATGAACCTTGTTGCTGAGGTGGTGGTGGGGTAGGATTAAGAACATTCTGACTTCGGTAGGAGAAATTGGGATGCTCTCTTGTCCTTTCATTGTAAAAGTTAGAGTACGGTGAACCTTGCTTAAAGGATTGAAATGGCAAGCACTTGATCAACCGTACTCATACATTCCACTGCATTATGCCCCATAGTACCACATCTTTCACAGGTTGGCTCTTGTTGAACCATGGCATGAACCGTTTGCTTATTTTCCAAGGACTTTGAGGTTTGTAACTCGGCGATTTTGGCAGTTAATGCCTCCAACTGAGCTACAATGGCATTATCCGAACCTCCTCTCCTCACATTACCCCTAGGATTCCCATACTCAGCAGTGTGAGTAGCCATATCATCAATTAACTTCCAAGCATTGGCATCAGTAGTGTTATTTTGGAATCTCCCATTAGCAGCAGAATCTAACAACGTCCTCTGATCATCATATAACCCATTATAAAATTGGTTGCATAGGAACCAAGTATCAAAACCATGATGTGGAACAGACTTGACAAGCTTTTTGAAGCAAACCCAGGCCTCATTAAAGTTCTCATTGGGACCTTGTTTGAAACTTGTGATTTGGCTTCGAATGGCATTGGTTTTCTGTGGCGGAAAATATCTTTTATAGAATGCAAGAGCCAAAGAATTTCAATCGGTGATGCCAAGTGCAGCCATATCTAACTCACTCAACCAATCTTCTGCCCCGTCTCGTAGTGAAAAGGGAAACAACACCAACTTCATCTGATCTTGCGTCACCCCACCCGTTAAAGGAATAGAGCAACAATAATTGGTGAATTTCTCCATATGCTTAGCACGATCCTCAGTAAGGCTCCCTCCAAACATGTTTCGCTCCACCAAAGAGATATAAGATGGACGAAATGCAAAAGTACTATTACCCGTAGTAGGGAGTTGAAATCCCTTGGGAATAGATGCAACGGTTGGCTCCGAACGGCTGGCTAGAGTAGGCATGGTTGTAGTAGGTGCAGAAACAGGTGTGACCTCTTCTAAGGATGGTTTTTCTGCGACGAATTCGGCGTAAACTGTTTCAAGCGTACTCAAGTCTTCCTCTTCTTGAATTTCCTTCCAAAAGTTTCGTCTAGACCGGAGAGTCTTCTCTGGTTCGGAATCGTAGCGTACGAGAACGGACCTAGAACACCTGGGTATAAACAAAAACTAAAGAAAAGGATGAGAACGGTCTCAAGGAACTTAGGTTCCCTGAGACGAAAAAGACAAACTAAGTAGAAACTAACAGAAAACTGTTGCTTCCCCGGCAACGGCGCCAAATTTGATAAGGGTAAAGTCGCGTCTCCTTAATCAAAGTAAACCTAATTCATTACTAACTAATAGTCAGCGGTAAGCAAGGTATCGAATCCACAGGGAGGCTGTAGTATTCTAATCTGTTAAACTAGGTTTGTCTCTAAAGTAACAATTTCGGGGTTTGAGATTTGTGTTCTAAGCTAATGGCAAACAATAACAATAACTAAAAGTAAACAATAACAACTAATAATAATAACAACTAATAATAAGCAATAACAAACTAATAAGGTTGAAAACAATGAGATTAAAAGTCTAGGGTCACAGGTTCACTAGGATTATTGTTCAGGGGTAGGGATGTAATCAACTATCATGCAATAAAGCTATCTAAGGTCACAAGATCGATCGATTCAATTATGTCCTTTAGATCTACAATTTAACATGTGATCGCTATCATTAAACGAGTTCTATTCAATTATCGTAGCCTATCTTAGTCTGAACCCAGTCAGTGTCAATCGTAATTTGCGAGACTAGTTCATTAATCCTGGCCAGTAATCAAACAACTAGAATTAAAACGATAATCAAACGATAACCATGCAATTGCAATTCAATTAATCAATCTACCCCTTCTAACAATCCTAGATCCCCTTTCAACCCTAGAAAGGAATTTAGCTACTCATAATAATATAAATAACAACAATAATAATTAAAGTAAACAAGATTAACAACAATGAAAGGATGAACAAAGAATAATTAAAGAACAAGAAGACAATTAAATTGAATAACGAAGAAAGATTCAAGAATACCGATAACAAGTTGAACTAAAGACAATCGTCTTTGATGAATAAAATCCGGAGGCAAACAAACTAAATTAGGGTTTCTGATTTAAAGCATAAAAGCATTAAAAAGCATGAGAAAGCATGTCTAATTATAAAAGACGAGCTTTATTTTTATAATACAAAAGATCTAATTAATTAGGTTAAAGTTTAGGAAAATATAGAAAACCGCCGAAATATTAGGTTGCTCGATCGAGCAAGGCATTTCTGCTCGATCGAGCAAGGACACAGTGCGACTCAACTGAGCAATATAGGTCTGCTCGGTCGAGCAGCCTTCATTTTAGCTCGTTTCTTCATTTCTTCTCTTTTCTTCCTTGATTTCCGTGCATAACCTTCTACGATCCTACTCCGCCATGCTCCATATCATCTCAAAAAGCTCCAAATGCATCCAATCTGCATTAAAACATAACAGAAGCGGCAGAATCAATATTCTAGCTAAAATAGCATAGAAATAAGAAAGGAAAGACGGTAAATCAAGTTAAATGCATCTAAGGGAGGCATAAAATATGTATATAAATAATGATCATCAAGACCCAAACCCGACAATAGGAGTGGGCTACAAACAAATCATCAATGCAAGAAGAACAAGTCCAAAGGGTCAATGGAAGTCAAGGTGGGACTAAAATCCAAAGGGTCAATGAAAGTCAAGGCGCTCAACCAAGGGGAAAAACTGGCAGCATGAAACGCTGCCAGCGCCAGGGAACGCTGCCAGCGTCCCACGACGCTGCCAGCGTCCGTGGACGCTGCCAGCGTCCTGGTCTCAGGCATGCGTTCCTTTATTCTCCGTCTTGTCATTTTGAGGCCTATTTCTCAAGGCCCTAGGTTTCCGGAGCCAAGGGTATAAAAGAGCCAAATTGTAGAGAGAGAAGCATACAACATTGAATACAACATTCCACAACAAACACATTAGAATTCTCTCAACTTTTGTTCTTCATTTTGGTTTTGTAATTTGGTTGAACTTCATAATGGGTTGTAATATTTGGATTATGGGTAGCTAATTTTCCATTACTTGGTGTAATTTGAACAAGTTCACACCTTTAGCATTGTATGACTCTCTAATCCTCTTCTTCCTTATTTAATATAATTTTATTGTGTTAATCTTTCATGTTGAGTAGATGAATGTTTAGTTTGACTAGCTTGACATCTTATTTGCTTAATAAATGCTTGTTCTTGGTAGGATTTGTCAACCTATACTTGAATGTGTGAAGTAAACTTGAAAGACTTCAACTTTGGTTTAAAGTTAGAGTCTTTTGAGTGATAAATTATATGTTGTGTGATTTTAACATGGTTTAGTGTTAAGTTGCATGTGTCTAGCTTAATCCTTTGGTTTAATACTTAATGCTTACTTATTTAATTGTGCTTATGTTTTAATAAGTGTTGGTTAAGTTGTAAAGGGTCAATCTTGGTTGGTTTAATCCATGTTGACTATTTCTTAGGAGGTAGTATTAGATAAATAAGAAGAGAGGTATAAAAGGGTCATCTTTGCTAATTGTTGTGCTACTTGGGATAACTGCACTAAGTATTTTTCTCATATTTGATTTCTTACATAGAAGGTGTTTGTTCTATTGTCTAGCCTAGAATTTCATGTTTCAAATTGAGTAATCTTTTTAACCAAATTTCTTCCTATATGTTATCCTACATGTTCTCTCATTGTGAATATCATAGTTTGTAATTAATTTTAGCTTTTGTCTTAATTAGTGTCTTAATTTGTGATTAGAGTAATTAGTTTTGTTAATTGGCATTTTGCAAGAGTCTAGATTAGATTAATTTAGTCAATACCGCCTTCTCTTGGGTTTGACCCTATTCTTACCATTTTACTACCTTTATTTAAGATAGTTTGTGTTGGTCTAGGAGTTATAAATTGTTATTTGATCGTAGCTAATTAGCGGAATTAGCGACACCGCTTTTAAGCCCGTCAAATTTGGCGCCGTTGCCGGGGACGGCAATATAGCTAAATATCAAATTGAAACTCTTGTTAGTGTCATTATTTGTTTAGATTGTTTTTCAAAATTTTCTTAGCTTATAGGTTACTTTGTGTTGAAGTTACTAATTTGTGTTGTTGAGTTGTTTTAGAGTTTATGCCTAGGTCACAAGAGGGACTTGGTGACCAAGATATTGATCCATCTTCAAATTGGTTATTTTCAAATCCCCTTTATAGGAGGCCTTTTTGGAGGGAACTTAGTGAAGAGGAGTTGGAAAATAATATTTTTCAAGAACAACTGGAGGAAGTGTTTGAGTCACCACCTAGGATACCATCTCCATTGAACGTCCTTTACCCACCCAATATGAAGGATAATAGGACAATTGGTGAGATTCGAGCAAGGAATTATGAGGAGCAACCACTTTGTAATGCATATCCTCCCATGGGGGATGTGAACTTTGAGCTCAAAGGTTTCTTCGTCCACAACTTACCTAGATTCCATGGCATGGTGGGGAATGACCCTAATAGACACTTAGCCGAATTTCATATGATTTGCCAAGGTGCTATTCCCTAAGGAGTGACCGAAGATCAATTCAAGTTAAGGGCATTTCCGTTTTCTCTTTAAGATGCCGCGAAAGAATGGCTCTTTTGCCTTCCGGCTCACTCCGTTACCACTTGGGTGGGCTTGAAGAAAACGTTTCTTGAAAAGTATTATCCGGATTCGAGACACAATCACTCCAAGAAGCTTATCACTACTGTAACACCCCGTAATTTTGAAAGACCGAAATTATATTTGAAAAGTAATAAATTTAATTTATTTTAATTTATTACGATTTATTTGAATTTATGATAATTTAATATAATTATTTTGAATTTATTTGGAATTAAAGAGTAGGTTATACGGTTTAAACCCGAACTTCATTTAACTATTCCCGAGTCAACTTAAGTCCCGAAACAAACCCAAAACCCGACTCCTACATGTGCCACACGCCCAAATCACCTTTTTCCCTCATTTTAGATCTTTTGATTACTTATGATTAAACTAATACAAATATCTAGGATATTTGTAACTTTATCGATCTGTCAACTTAAATTCCGCAACAAATCGCTTAAAAACAGACCCGATTTCTTCCTCTTCCACACGCCTCTTCCTCTTGTCCCTTAGGATTAGATATTTTCATTAAACTAACATAATATCTAATAATATCTAGATATTTGATTAAACAAACATAATATATAATAATATCTAGATGTTTACCATAATATATTTATAAAACCCGAGTCAATCCCGTAACAACAAGTTCAAAACCCGACTCCCGTTAATCCCTATATTACACGGCCCAACCCTCCCCTCTTACTCATTAATTATCGTTCTATTTTACATTAAATCAACTTAATATCTACTTAATACCTTCTTTAATATAATCATAATTGTTCTTCATGTTCTTGATCGTTCTTGAGCAAAATCGTCACAAAACCTTCGTTACTTGGCCAAATCCGTTCTAAATTATATTTCTAGAGTCTCCTCTCCGCTCTTCATCTCCGTGTACGTTTCATTTTCAATTCCGACAAAATCGTTTTTGCAACAGGAGTTGAACCTCAAACCAGCCAGAACAATGTCACAGCAAGAACATGGAGCTTACCATCTACCCTACACCCAGGCAGAGGTCCCACAACAGAGACACCAAGCTTACTACCTCCCAAGCACCCACCCTTATGTCAAGAACCAGCAGGAACACCAACAAGAGCAGCCACAGCAAGACTAACCAGAGCAGGGTCAATCCTTCAGAAAACCAGCCAGAACAAGTCCATTAACCAGCCAATTCTCATGCAGCACGAGTCCAACCAAGGGCTCCAACTTCTTTTCCCCTTTAATTAAGGTCCTTAGAAACATAAAAGTCCAGGACAAGTTTTCCAAATAAGTTCTGGAAGTCCATCTAAAACAGCCTACCATATTGAAGATCATTTGAGGAAGTCTGCAGGAACAAGTCCAATTTAATCTGTCCAAGACTCCTTACTTTTGTGTGATCAACTTAACCTAAATAAGAACGTTGGGAAGGTATCTAGCAGTCCCTCTCAACCCCCAAGAACAGCAGCAAACAGCCAGACAAAGAACCCCTAAGGAATTCAACAACATTACCATTTAAGGCAAGGGACAAGAGCACTTTTCAGCTTTGTTTTCTGTCAGTTGCAGTCTGTCATGGCTCGTCCTTATTAGCTGACTTTTTGCATTTCTTTATCAGTATTGTAAGGCTCTTAAAGCCCTTAGATTATGTTATTTTCAAGGGTGGAGATCGTTTGTAATTGCCTATATAAGGCCTGCTTGTAACCCTAAGGAAATCAGACTTGAATTAATATAAACCTGAACTTTGTTCATTTGCAATTCTTTAGCAAAGCTAAGTATTGTGGTAACTCTTAGTGAACTTGTGTGTGACCTAAGATTACAGTGTCTAAGAATCATTACTTGTGTGTTTTGAGTCTTAAACACAACCTTTGCTACCTCTGCTTGTGTGCTAAGGTGCAAAGTCCTATCTGTTCTGCCTGGCCTAGTGCAGGTTTCTGAGTGAGTGAGTGTACGTGTGAGGGAGTGTTCACCCTGGCCCCTTGTAGCCTCTGAAAAGCTCTATTTTTGTAGAGGTTTCAGTTCAATTGGTTATCAGAGCTTTGGTTTGTGAGTTCATTCACCTAACTACATTCAAAAATACAAAAACCAACCATGAGTGAAGAGAGATTAGCAGGGCTTGAAACCACAGTTAATGGCCTTGTTAGAACTGTCATGGAGATTACAACATCCTTCAATGAGTACTTAGATGGTCAGCTCAACAATGGTGGAAGAGGAGGTAGAGGTCGTGGAAGAGGAGCACTTGTACCACCTGCTGCAGGAAGAAGGAGACAGCATGTGGAACAAGAGGAGACCTCAGATTCAGAGGCCTCAGAGCAGGGTCTTCCTAGACACCATGACAAAGACATAAAAGTAGAAATCTCTGACTTTCTAGGTAGCATGAACCCTGATGATTTCCTAGATTGGTTAAGGTCAGTAGAGAGAGTCTTTGAGTTTAAAGGTTATACTGATAGGAGGGCTTTTAAAGTTGCCATCATGAAACTAAAAGGATATGCATCTCTATGAAATGAAAACATGAAAAGTCAGAGGGCTACGGAAGGTAAAGACCCTATTAAATCTTGGGATAAGCTTAAAAAGAAAATGAAGGATAAGTTTGTGTCCAAAGACTACACCCAAGACATGTTCATCAAACTAACCCACCTGAAACAAGACAGTAGGTCTGTTGAGTCCTACCTGAGGGATTTTGAACAACTCACACTTCAATGTGAGATTACTGAAAAACCTGAGCAGAAGATAGCTAGGTTTCTGGAAGGTCTTGATGAAAGGGTAGCTAGTAGGGTAAAGTTACAGCACCTGTACTCCTTTGAGGAGGCAGTTAGCCTATCCTTGAGGATTGAGAAATTAGGAAAGGGAAAGTCAGCCCCTACCAAACCCCCAGCTAGACCCTCTTTTAAACCTTACACTGGAGTCAGGATAGGAGTGAAAGTCCATAGACCTTAATTAGACTCCTCTAATTAGTTGCTAAATTACTTGTTAATTTAGTATTTAATGATCTATGTAACATGCATGCAAATATAAAGACATTTATATAAGAGAAGAAATTTCCTCACATTGGTATGGAAAATATAAGGGCACGACAAGAACTCCTTCTTGTTGTTCTTGAGCTAATAATAAGGATGAACACAAATAATCTCCAAAGAAGAAGATCTCCTCTAAGTTGCACCAAAATAAACCCAAATAATCTACCCTTATTATTAACTAGATAATAAGATAGATAATATACTACTAATATTATGACTATATTACTACACTAGTAATACTTAGTAAATATTAGTATTTGAGAGTTTTTAGTGAGAAGATGAGTTTTGAGAGATGTATGATCAAATAAGCAAGAATGAAGTAAGTAAGAAATGAACAACAATTTTTCTATATATAGCCACAAGGGGCCGGTTATACCATCACAAATGAGTGATATTTTCTTCTTATTTTATTGCCATGCAAAGTGGTAATGTGTTGTAGTGAATAAAATGATTTTAGGTTTACTATTCATGTCATAAGAACATGTTGCTTATGAGTATGAATAAGAACAACCATCATCACCAACTACTACAACTTGACCGGCCATGTGAGCCTCAAAATGGTCCATTTTGATTTTTGATATTTGTCCCACAAATACTTATTAATCATATGCTTAATTATCTTGTATAATTAAGTGTTAATTTGATCATATAACAATTATATGACACAAATAAATGAATAATATGTACTTAACATTTTAAGTAATATTTTACCATTATATCAATATATAATGGGTCCCACAATGCTTAGTTAATTTATTTTACAACTCCTTGTAAATATAATTAACTAATTACCTCTATCTCAAAACCTCAACTAATTTAGTAATTTAACGATTAATTACTAAGTTAAATCTTATTTAATCGTATTAAAATAAGATATAAATTTATTAGTCAATTATCGCATAATGAAAAATAAACTTAATCGAATTTGAGTTCTTAACTCAATTTCTAACAATTAACTCTCGTACATATCGAATATATGTAATGTAATAATTAACTGTATCGTATACAAATAATTAGTTACTATTTGGATTTTATCCTTTAGGTGTGACCGAAAGGGATCAGTTGATCACCGCCGTCATACGACAATAACGTCAAACTCTAGTCAGCCAACCGTTATTGATTTACGTTAATCAACTGACTAATCATATATGTAGTCAATAATATCCCAATTATATTCCTTAATAAGATTTATTATGTGGCGCACTATTGTGGAGGACACCTACTCCAACAATCTCCCACTTGTCTGACACAAGTGTGCGTCACCGATTCTCTTGTCTCTTTATCACATCTCCCACTCAACGCAAGGTGTCTTTCAGGTCGCACTTGCGATTGACAATATCTAGAGTGGTTTTCTCGATAGGGAGAGTAACTGTCTGACCGGAAAATCTACCATAGATCTCTTTCCGAGCGTGGCCACGCATTTACAGTAACTTCTCCTCGAGTGGCCTAAAGATGTTTTTACCCAACGTGGGTGGACAATTCCTGTTGATCCATCTACTCTGTATGATGCAGATCACCATGATCCAGAAGAAGTCCATCGGCCTCCTTTTACGGCACGACCTAGAACATCAACCAAAACCAATCGGAAACTGCACCGACTCAGATAGACGGTCGCCAGTCAAAAGAATCGACTTATAGGAATAAGATAGAAGACCCTGCCACGACCAGGCATCAAATAATTGATTTAAGGGTCTCTACAATGTCACTGTCCGACAGAGTGTCATACAGTCTGTCTATGTAAACGACCAGTCATCTCCATGACCCCATGGTGCTGAACCAACCATCGATCGACTTACAATCTAGTCATTTCGAGACGTCACCTCATTGAGTGACTAGGGACAAAATACTAAGTTCGTCCTATTCACTTGAATAGTGTCCACAATCTATTCGGATAAACAAAGTATTGAATTTAGTCAAACTAAATAAAAGAGTTTAAAATAAAACTCCAACAATGAATGCAATTATCATATATGAAATAATTAATACAACATTCAATTATTACATATTACGTAATCTAAAGGAATTATGGCACACGTCTCAATCCCATTGTGACGACATGACCATCATGCTTAGCCTTTGATAAAGGTTTGGTTAAAGGATCAGCAATGTTGTCATCTGTCCCAACCTTACAAATGTCAATTTCCTTTCTGTCCACGTAATCTCTAATTACATGATATTTCCTAAGTACATGTCTAGACTTGTTACTAGACTTGGGCTCTTTTGCCTGAAAAATAGCCCCACTGTTATCACAATAAATTGTGATAGGATCTTTGGCAGTAGGGACTACTGTTAGTCCTTCCAAAAATTGCCGAATCCACACAGCTTCCTTTGCAGCTTCAGACGCTGCAAGGTACTCTGCTTCTGTTGTAGAATCCGCTGTAACGCTTTGCTTGAAACTCTTCCAGCAAACAGCTCCTCCATTCATCATATAAACGTAGCCGGATTGGGATTTCATATCATCCCTATCTGTTTGGAAACTGGCATCTGTGTAACCCTTTACACGTAACTCAGTCTCGCCTCCAAACACTAAGAACGAATCCTTGGTCCTTCTTAAGTACTTAAGGATGTTCTTTACGGCTATCCAGTGACTCTCACCTGGATTTGCTTGGTAACGACTTGTCATGCTCAAAGCATATGCAACGTCGGGACGAGTGCACATCATAGCATACATGATTGATCCAACAGCAGATGCGTAAGGGATCAATTTCATGCGTTCAATCTCCTCGGGTTTCGTAGGGCACTCTGACTTGCTCAAAGTGATCCCACTTCCCATAGGAATAAAGCCTCTCTTAGAGTCTTTCATGTTGAACCGATCAAGAATCTTATCAATATAAGTTTCTTGACTTAATGCTAGTATCCTTTAGATCTATCCCTATAGATCCGGATACCTAAGATGCGCTGGGCCTCTCCTAAGTCTTTCATTTGGAAATGTATCCTAGCCACTCCTTTACAGAAGTGAGCATTGGAATATCATTCCCAATGAGTAGTATGTCATCTACATACAAGACTAGAAAAGTTACTTTACTCCCACTAAACTTCATGTATAAACACGGTTCCTCGACGCTTCGAGTGAAACCATTTTGTTTAATTACATGATCGAAACGATGATTCCAACTCCTGGATGCTTGCTTAAGACCACAGATGGATCTCTTAAGTTTTCATATCTTCTTAGGGTTTGATGGATCCACAAAACCTTCAGGTTGTGTCATGTACACTTCCTCTTCTAGAATTCCATTCAAGAAGGCGGTTTTGACATCCATTTGCCAAATCTCATAATTATGAAATGCGGCAACCGCTAAGATAATCCTTATGGATCGAAGCATGGCGACTGGGGCGAAGGTTTCGTCATAGTGAAGACCATGAACTTGGGTGAAACCCTTTGCCACCAATCTAGCTTTGTAAACATCATTATGTTTGTCTATGCCACTTCTTGATCTTATAGATCCACTTACACTGAAGAGGTCGTACCTCCTTAGGTAAATCAACCAAGTCCCATACTTGATTGTCGTACATAGAATCCATTTCGGATTGCATGGCTCCTAGCCATAGCTTTGAGTCGGGACTAGAAATGGCTGCTTTGTAGGTAGTAGGTTCGTTACTTTCAAAAAGTAAAACATTATAGTCATCACCTTCCTCTATAATACCAAGGTATCTATCAGGTTGATGACTAGTTCTGCTTGACCTTCTAGGTTCTGAAGGAATAATGACCGTACCAGACGAAGAGGGAACGTTTTCCTCGTCGTCCTTTTCGGTTTGTGGCTCTTGGACTTCATCAAGTTCAAATTTTCTCCCACTCTGTCTTTTAGAAATAAAATCATTTTCTAAAAAGACTGCATCACGAGACACAAACACTTTGTCCTCGTGTTTATTGTAGAAGTAATAAGCACGTGATTCTTTGGATATCCTACAAACAGACATTTGTCAGATTTGGGTGCGAGTTTATCGTCAGACTTATTCTTAAAAAAGCCTCGCATCCCCAAATTCTCATAAACGACAAATAAGGGACTTTCCTGTCCATATCTCATATGGAGTCTTGTTTGCCGCTTTAGTCGGGCTTCGATTTAGTGAAAATATTGCAGATAAGATAGCAAACCCCAAAAATAATCAGGAAGCTCTGTTAGACTCATCATAGATCGAACCATATCTAATAAAGTTCGATTTCTCCTTTCGGATACACCGTTTAATTGAGGTGTTCCAGGAGGAGTCCATTGTGATACTATACCACAATCTTTTAGGTGTGAATCAAATTCATTGTTCAAGTATTCACCACCACGATCGGATCGTAGGGTTTTAATCTTTTTATTCAATTGGTTTTCTACTTCATTTTGAAATTCTTTGAACTTTTCAAAAGCATCACTTTTATGCCTCATCAAGTAGACATATCCATATCTACTCAAGTCGTCGTTAAAAGTAATGAAGTAGTGATAACCACCTCTAGCTCGGATAGTCATTGGACCGCATACATCCGTATGTATAAGTCCTAATACTTCACTTGCTCGTGTCCCTTTTCCCGTAAAAGGAGCACTAGTCATCTTGCCTAGAAGACAAGATTCGCATACGCCATAAGATTCGTAATCGAATGGTTTGAGTACTTTAGATGAAACAAGTCTCTTTATGCGTCGTTCGTTTATGTGCCCTAAACGACAATGCCAAAGGTATGATTGATTAGGTTCACCTGTTTTGAGCTTCTTGTTTTCTACATGATAGACCTCTTTTGCAATATCTACAACATAAATACCTCCAATAGAAATGGCCTCGCCATAAACCATTTCATTAAATGAAAAAGTACAACGATTGTTCTTAATACAAAATGAAAAACCTTCCATGTCTAACAAGCGACGGACATGGAGATAATGTTTCTTGGT
>JAIUZE010028016.1:0-11455 GCA_022085475.1 Heliosperma pusillum
CTCGACATTCTCAATCATATCAAGAATGTGTGGGCTAACTGCTTGGCCCTTCGTCTGAAGTGTTCGCTTCAAAGAATCGACAGGTATACTCATAGCTAACGATCCTCGTAGCTTTCGAGAACTCGTTAGAGAGAGTGGTGAAAATCTTGTTTGCACCCTGGGCTATGAATCGCCTCTGCAAATTGGATTCCCTTGAAAAGATGAGTACGTTCTTTATCGCACCCGCCTCCATTACGAAATCACTACAAGCAAGTGATGCATTGGCTCCTGCATTGGGGCCTGGGTTAGTCGGTAGAGGCTCAGTCAAGTACTTGAGCTTACCGTCAGCAATGGCAGCATTCCGTAATGCCGCCTCCCAGTCCGCAAAGTTGGACCCGTTATTCTTCAGTCGCGTTGACTGATTCATATTGTCCATGAAAATCTTAAGCCAGGACTCACGTCCGAGCGTGGCACTTGGCATTGGGTCATCAGTATGGCCAGCCATTTTGTTATTTAGCAGTTATATCTGTATATAACGAATTCAAAAACTGTGAAAAAGAAAATAAATATGATAAGTATTCATCGTTTTAAATTTTGAGTCTAATGAAAAAAACTGTTTAATACGATGACTCGTGCATTTATACAATTGACCTCCCTCAATAATTATATAAGTGATCCCAAGACTCAATTTCTGTAAATTGATAAGCCAACCTCTTGGCTAATTCTACTTTTAGAATTCCTGGTCGATAAATTTCTGTAAATTCTATCTTTAGTCCATCATAATCACGAGATATTACTCGTACTATAATGTTGCGATAAAAATAGGTCAACACTCACTACTTACCCAACGTAGAAGGGGTCATATTATGACTTCCGACGACGAAGGGGTTCATAGTAGTTTTCCCTATAAAGACTAGTCTCAATTTTAGTTATAGGGGAAGGTCCCATCATCTTAACTTTAATTCATTTTAAGTGAACGAATGTCTAGCAACTCGAGAATGATTTAAACTAAGGTGATGGCCCTAAAAACGAGTGACATCTGTATGTCCATGATTAAATATTCAACCTATATTAATCATTTTTCATGCATTTTAGGTGGTTTGGTTTAGGCGGAATATGATGCAATTATCTATCATGTGAAAGAGAACGAAAGCGCGAAAATACGTAAACTATTACAACAGTCCTAGTGTGGCCTATCTACCAAAATGAACAGTAAATACAAGTTTGGAATCCATCCTTATGGAGCCGAGAAGCTTGACTTGATGTTCCATCTTGGTCTATGTAGCGGAAGTGAGCATCCGATCTCCGTCTCTAGTCTTCTTAAAATTACATTTCAAAATTACAAAAGTAAACCTATTTACATTCTAATTCCCAAAACATAATTAAAAGGAAAAAGATACGAGATCTCAAAAATACATCCAAACCATGTTTCTATCATTACGAAAACATGATTAACTAAGGCCACACTAGGTATTACAATTTAAACCAACTAGTTTTAAACCCGTGCAAATTGCACGGGTATACTTTTCTAAACATTGTTTTATTTAAGGGTGAAAAAGAAAAATAACTTTGTTGAACATATTTAAGGTATTAAATGAACTTGTTTATTCATTAAGAATTAAGAAATTGCCCATGATAGTCCTAATAAAAGATAGTGATTTTAACCAAACTTTTACATTTCAAATATATCCATACAAAATTATCATGTTAAAATACGAAAAATAATATAAATTACTATACCACTATATTGTTACATCATGTGATTCTAAGTAAATTATACTATTTTCAATCTTACTATTACCCGTAACATGTGACGCATATAACCCGACCTCATTTCATACGACCCATATATGACCCGACTTTTATCTTAACTTGACGTCCCACCCATTTGACTGGTCTACATATATGACATGCCAACGATCGTGTTTCTTTTTCTACTCTTATTTCTACATTGTAATTTATTTATTTCAGACTCTGGCGGTAAAATCTTTGCCATTGTTGATTTTATTATAAAAGCCATTTATTGCCTTTTAATGACCTAGGTCGTATACCAAAATTTTAATAGCAAATCTTTTTTTATCTATGCAAACTTAGTATATTAACATACAAAAATTAAAATAAGTATTATCACATAGAATTATACAATTACACGATGCTACATAAATTAAATGATACGGAGTACTATTTTTTAATCATACTCTTCCCATAGGACGTGATCCAAAACATGTATAACTTAACCCTAATTCGATACAATTCGTATTTGATACGATCCAAAATATGATCCGTATTCGATACTATTTGATATGATTCGTATTAAACTTAAGACCAGTGAAATACTATATCACTTATATACATAAGATATAAATTATACTTGTATGTTAGCAAAAAAAACTTCTGTTATCTATGCAAGTTATATGTAATTTGATATGCTTTAATATTAAGACATAACATCACTATAATATAAGAAAACGCAGTTCATCGTCATAATTTATAAACTTACATATAACAATCTATATACGCAAATTATTATCATATTTTAAGAAACGCAGCCCAGCCTAGCCCAACCACGCAACCTATTTAAGTTGTAATAAAAGAAAAATACTCCTTTCTCCCCGGTCATTTACTTGCCTTTTTTTAGTCTTTGTAAGGATGTGAGAAGTATTTTAATCAAAAATAAATAAATGATTGAGACAAAGGGATGAGTAACTCACGCAACTCAAACAATCTCAAAGTTAATAATTTATGTTTAATTAACTTAATTTGTAATACTTGGCAAATTGCTTGGGAGATTTCGAGTATTATCAAGCAGACCTGCCAAAACCAACCCGACCCGATTGACCCGAATTTGATCCAAACAATAACCCTCCAATGTGACCCGAAGTGTGTTGACCCCCGAAATGTATTAACCCGAAATGGCCCGATCTGAAACCACTAACACGAAACCCAAAACAACCCGACCTGATCTGAACTAACCCGATAATATGATAGATCCGAATTGAACCGATCTGAATTAGCCCGGCCCGAACCCGATCCGATTGACCTCTACTCATTGCTTTCGCGAAGTCAACAATGTTGCTGACTTCATGACCTCTACTCATAAAACTTACAAATCAAACTACGGTACTAAAAATTGTTAAAAACCTAGCCGATTACACCTAAAATTTAAAAGCACAATAAATATAGAGGATCAATATAGTTTCTTAACTTATACTCCCTCCTATTCCATCTATTTTTTCCATATTTCCTATTTGGTCTATTCATGTTTTCTTCCCTATTTCCATTTTTGGAGGTGGGGTTGTGTGTTTTGTGTGGTCCATATTTAATTGCATGTGGGTATAGTGTTTTGTGGGGTCCAAATTCATTTCCTTAATTCTAGAGCTTAAATGAAAAGGTAAGAATATGAGGGAGTATAAAAAAACTCACGCGATTTAAATAACGCAACCTTATTAAAAGAAAAGCAGCCCAAGTACACGTTCAAAGATGCGGCCCATTTATTATGTAAAGAAGGTACTAAATTGTAAACCCTACCCTAATATGAATCCATATATACAGAACACCTCGCCCCCTACCCCCTCTCTATATCACTCACTATACAACTCTCAACCTAAATTTTTTTAAGCTCTCATCCTCCCTCTTAATTCAATAATATCACTCTTACTCATTTACTCCACTCTATACTCATCCTCACGTTATTAATCCAATTTTGTTTTTTTTTTATATATTTTCAAAGTATCACTTATCGTCATCAATTTACGATATACACCATAAATTACACTAAGTTCCAAATCATACATGCTTCTTTATAAAAATGCGCTATGAGTGTATATATGTACTTTATGCTTTGTTTTTAATGTGAAAGAGTTTTTTAATTTTTATATTAATATATAAATAAACACTTATTTTCATGAGCATTTCATTCATTTTTATTTAGACACAGATGAGTTTTAAAATTACTGTTTTTTTATTTCCCTAAAAACTTTTTTTATTATAATTATATTGACAATATTTATTTCTCTCTTGTATTAAATTTGTTTTCATGTATATTAGTCCTTGAAGTTGGAGATCTAGTGAATAGAAAAATAATTAAGCATACAAAAATACTCAATTTGCTGAGTATTTCATTTGGTTTTATATCGACATGCATGAGCTTATAAATATCATGTATAAATTTTAAAGAAAATAACCAGAAATTTATAAGCTCTGGGTTTGTAAATTTTTGGGTATCTCAGTTGGTTATTTTGATACTCCGTCTATTAAACACCATATTTTCACTTTTTTTCTCGTGCATTTATTAATTATTTCTTGTTTATAAAATTATTGATGTCTCCTTAATTTGAAGGAGTAATTGTTAAGAAGATTTGATTGGGGTTTTAGTTGCATGTACAGATCAAGGACCCTGCAATATTAAGAGTAATTCCAACATATAATTTGACATATTTTATAAAATTAATCATTTAATTAACATAGTCGACATTGAATTTTAATTAATGACATTAGACAATATAGGATATAAATTGATGACATAAAAATGGTATTAATATTTGCAATATTTAGAGGGCATTTATCATGTATCAAAACAACTAAATGAGCAAATAATTCATTCCATAGAACGTGGGTTATGAATGTGGGGGCCACTGAAATGTATAATTTGAAAAGTTGACTTTTAACCTCAGGCTGAGAAATCAGCTCTGTGGTGGTTGTTTTAATATATAGAGATTGCAAAAAAACGTAAATAAAATCATTCATTCAAACAACATAAATAAAATGCATCAACTAAATAAATTATTCATTCAAGACATAATTCCGTAATTATGTAGAGTAATTTATCCAAACCACCTTTTAAACTGATTAAATTATGTGATTATTCCGTAATAAGTCACAAAATTCGTATCAAACAAATCCAACTTTAACATTATTTTAAACCGCTTTAAAATAATTAGGTATCATATAATTGTGAACCGATTCACAACAAACGGAAAAAATAAAAATTATATATTTATTTTTCGGTACGGGTACTGTTCAGAGCCAGGAAAAACAATTTTTTTTTTTTTTTTTTTAATTTAAAACAGCCTTTTTTTTTTCGAAAACAGCAGCAGCTGCTGCACAAAACAGCAGCAAAAAAAATTTTTTCGTTCGCTTTTTTTTTTCTTGTTCAATTAACCAAAAAAAAAACTTTGATGAATAGAAATCGTTTATGGTTGCTATTAGAACAAGATTAGCATATTAATTAATGAGACAAGATCAATCGAATATGCTAAAAACTACTTCCTCAATTCAACTTCACTCTACCATCTTACCATTTTAATCCATTCATTTCCACTCTACCACTTTCTAAATAAAGACAAAAAAATTACCCTTTAATCCTTATGAAACCATCTTATTTACTCAATATGCCATTATAGGCCCACCATCTAATCAACATAAATAAACACCCTAATCTATTTCTGGCCCAATTAATTAACTAACCCAACCCAATTATCCTAACCCATTTACTAACCCTTCCCTCCAAAATCCTTAACCCAGCCCATATATACCCCCCTCATACCCATTCAAAAAACCCTAAAACCCAACCCCAAATATCTCCCTCTCATCAACCGCCTCCTTCATTCACTTCACCTACTCTCCCTCTCTCTCTATATAACTTCAGAAACCCTAACTTCATTTCATCCGCCTCCTACAACTTCACCTACTCTCCCTCTCTCTCTCTACAACTTCAGAAACCCTACTTGCCTCCTTCTCTCTACAAACCCTACTAAAATCATCCGCCTCCTTCAACTTCACTTCACCATTACTCATCCGGCCGCCTCCTTCACTTCATAAACGAATGGTGTAATCATCCTCTTCCTCACATCTAACCGCCTCCATCTCCCTCTTCTAAAATCAGAAACCCTAAATCCCATCTAACCGCCTCTATCTCCTTCTTCTAAAATCGCCTCCATCCTGTTATACACACCAGAAACTCTCTTAATACTCCAGAAAGCCATGAATCCGTCCCATGCAAATTGCGGAAATGAATGTTTACAATGCGTTCTTGATTGGTATAATGCCGGTTCCTCAGAAGTTGAGGAAGATGATGATTCTGGGCCAGATTCACCTTCTCCAAACATTTTGGTACCCGACTCCCTAGATCCTAATGATTTAGGGACTGAAGTTGAAGAAACGGAGTTCGATGATGGTGGACTATGTCTTCCTATTACTCCTGAGATCGATGATGGTACAGTTTCTGTTCCTAAATCCCCTGAGATCCACAGGCCGCATATTATCCCTTTTGTTTTGGAGGAGGGTTCTGGATCTGTTCTGTCGGAATCACCTTGCACTAAGAAGTTAAATGCGTTTAAAAAAAGGTTGGAAGAAAAGCGTAAACGAGAGAGGGAGAACCGGGTTCGTGACTCTGGAGAAAATGTGGTGTGGGATCCTGAATCGAATAGCGCGAAGAGATTTCGGGCTTATGAGGCTCGGTTCTTGGCTAAGTATAAATAAACGAAGCTCTTGGTATAATCACAAACTCTTATTCTTTTACTGTTTTTTAACTATACATTTATGGGATAAATACTGCTGGGAATTAACTTCTGTTAGGTTTGAGATAGAATTTGTGAATTTACTTTGCTATATTGTTTGTTATACTGCTGGGAATTAACTGCTGTTAGATTTATTTTGTGGCCATTGTTTGTTTATTTTAGTATATTTTGCTATATTTTCGTTTAGTTTACATAAACGCTGCTGGGATTTATTTGCTGTTATGTTTGAGATAGAATATGTGAATGTTATGGTTTATTATGCGATTATTGTTTGTTTATTTAACTATACTTTGCTATATTTTGGTTTAGTTGATATAAATGCTGCTGGGATTTATTTGCTGTTATGTTTTTCGTAAATTTTTGGATTATTAGTGGTATATACCTTGGTGAGTTTGTAAATATGATATTGATTCTGTATTATTGAGTTTGTAAATATGATCAACTATGGCTGAGTCTATTAAAATGAAAATTTAAGTCGGTAAATATGGGTGAGTCTTCAACTATGGCAGAGTCTGTTTTAATGATACAATACGAGTTTGTAAATATGATATTGATTCTGTATTGGTGAGTTTGTAAATATGATCAACAATGGTCGAGTCTATTAAAATGATAAAATTTAAGTCGGTAAATATGGGTGAGTCTTCAACTATGGCAGAGTCTATCAAAATGTTACAATGCAATAAGTAAATATGATCAACTATGCGTCTAAGAAAAAACGAAATGCTCTGTCAATATGATAAATTGTCCAGTCTGTAAGATAAATCAAAATGCTCTGCGAATATGCTCTGTTAATATGATTGAATGAAGTAAAATGTAGAGATTAATTCTGAATTGTTGAGTCTGACTATAATACCGTGTCTGTGATTATTGTTGGTTAACTTAAAATCACATAGTTAAGTTAATTGTTGGTAGTGACTAATTATTGATGGCGGTCAGCGTACATAACTAAGTATGTGATTATTGTTTGTCTAGACGATTGAGTATGTGAGTCTGTGTACATGACTAAGTCTGTGATTAATTTCTGCTTTTTTAATTGTTAGTTATCTGAATATGGTTAAATAAACTAATAAATCTGGTTCGATATAGAGAGTTAATGATAGTGTTTTTTTTTTGTAGCTCAGTGATGAAAAATTCCTTAATGGTTTGAGAGCTTTATTGTTTTTGTTATACATGAGCGGTAAGTGGCCATTAAATAAAAGTAATTAAGCCGCCACATGGTCTACCAATGAATGGTGTATGTGTTCATCTACTTGAAATGCAGTTTGAATTAGTGCTCTATGATGACTAAACCTGACTGGTTTGAGAGCAATGTCACTTGTTGCCTTTCTCATTTCTGTATTTCAGTGGATACCATGGTCTACGTTCATTGGGTGTGTGTGTCGGTGGCTTTATTACTTGTCATAACTCGATGATGAGGCCTAGTAAGCCTGAGAGGTTATGTAGTCTTTCATTTTTTATTAACTGAACTATGATTACATTTAACATAGACAATTCATTTGCGTGTTTGTTTTGCCTTGAGAACTTTGTTTGTAGCTCAGTGATGAAAAATTCCTTAATGGTTTGAGAGCTTTATTGTTTTTGTTATACATGAGCGGTAAGTGGCCATTAAATAAAAGTAATTAAGCCGCCACATGGTCTACCAATGAATGGTGTGTGTGTTCATCTATTTGAAAGGCAGTTTGAATTAGTGCTCTATGATGACTAAACCTGACTGGTTTGAGAGCAATGTCACTTGTTGCCTTTCTCATTTCTGTATTTCATTGGAAAGCATGGTCTACGTTCTTTGGGTGTGTGTATCGGTGGCTTTATTACTTGTCATAACTCGATGATGAGGCCTAGTAAGCCTGAGAGGTTATGTAGTCTTTCATTTTTTATTAACTGAACTATGATTACATTTAACTGTTTTGTCATAACTGTTTTGTGTATTCAATTGCTGAACTGTTTTGTGTAACATGTTCATAAACTGTTTTGTTTATCTACAAACTGAACTTAATCTGTTTTTTTTAACATAACCCGAACATAAACTTCATTACTGCTTTACATACCCGAACATAAACTGTTTTGCGTATTCATTTGCTGAACTGTTTTGTGTAACATGATCATAAACTGTTTTGTTTATCTCAAAACTGAACTTAATTTGTTTTTTTTTTATTACATAAATTGAACATAAACTGTTTTGCGTAACATAAATTGAACGTAAACTGTTTTGCGTAACATAAATTGAACATAATAAACTGTTTTGTGTAACATAAATTGAACAAAAATTGAAGGTATTGCATCATAAACTGAAGGTTACATTGATAATTGCATTTCAAATTTCATGTCAACTTTTTTCACTTCAAAATGAGACTCTTATAATTCATTACATTTCCATTAATATGACCACGTATTTCTTAAACATTGTATCCTAATTCATTCATTAGGTATTCTATTCCTTGTGTTTTGCCTAAACCTTGCATATACTCAATGCAGCCTCTAACCAACTCTTCATTCACCATTAAATTCCTTGGTAACATACCAATGGAAGCAAGATGACCCTTCCCCATATGAGGAATTGAGAAATTATTATGACCCTTACATTTAAGAATTTCTACTATCACTGATTATAAAGTTAAGAAAATATTGTTAAGTTTGGTAGGACTATAATCCACGAATGCTTGCATGACTTCATTTACTAATTCATCCACCGACTTTGATGCTTGATTTTGTTGTAATGACTGTAATGCTCTAAAAAAACCCAAGGTCATTACAGTTCAAGTCTGGTGATTGAGCTGGCTGAAAAAGTAACTCGATATGAAAACCATCTGAATTTGCAGCCGCCATAAAGTCGGGATCGTTATTAGTAATGTGAGGCCTAGCATTGTCTTGTTGGATGTAGATATGTTTGCTTAATCCTTCTGGCCATACACTTTTAATTGCTGGTATAACTTTTTCAAGTAGAGTCTCTTTGATGACTTGCTTTGTAATTGAGTCAATTGGCTTTGTCTCCAAAGTCCCCCTTGGCCTATTTCTGCTTGCCCTCATTGCTGGTTGTTGCTTTGTAAATGGAAACATGCCTATTTTGCCGTCAAATATTAGTTCACCATTTGCTGAATAAATTGGCCTACTAACCGCACACATAAACATCACTTTTGTTAGAATCGCTTCGATTGGCAGCTTCTATATGGAAGTTCATCCCCCTCCACAACATAGAATTTTTCATTGTCACTTGTAATGTAGAACCACTTCTCATCCATGTGGATTATGTTGCTCATTTCTTTGAAGATTATTTCAGTCTTTGGCATATTATTGAGATCAATAACATCTTCAACTACTTGTTTAACTACTAATGACTTAAGGGAGTATAATACCCTTTGCTCCTTGTGTAAATCGGTAAGTTTTGGATGTAAAGGGCTTGAATGAGGCTTAATTAAGCCTTCTTTCACCCATGAATGGGCTGTTCCAACCTATACCCCACTCGAGCCTGCCACCCTCACTATTGTATCCCTACGAGAGTATGCTAGTGTTTTGATATGCTCTATATTTGGGAAAATTCTTTTCCTGTTTTTGTTGCCTATCCTACCACTCTTTACATCTAATTTTTCACCTACTAACCTTGTTCTTTTGGCAAGTCTCCATATATCAGAAATTGTTCTATCCTTGACATTGTACCTCACGGCATCTTCATGTATTGCACCACGAATTAGCTTCCCGTTTTCCGACTTTTGGAGCAAGAATATGGCAACTTCAGTCCGCACCTCTTCCGACATACACTTAAAAACCATGCTGGTTTATGTAATTTTTTGTAGATTATGGTCACTTTTTATGTAATTTATGGACAAGAACTGTAATTATTTCAGGAATTTTGAACTGTTTTTACTGGACAGAAACTGTATTTCTGGACAGATTAAATTCTGGAAAATTTAGAGTATTTTCTGAATTTTCAGGGAAAATTCTGGAAAATTTGAAGGAAAAGTGTTGTTTTGTTTGTTTGTAAATGAATGATGAGTAAAGTAGGTTTATATAGACAGAAAAATGTACATTTGGGGGGAAAATTAATCCACCTTTTGGTGGGATTTTTAAATAATTGAATTTTGAGGTGGGAAAAGTTAACTTAATCAACTTTGTTAATCAACCTCTTTTTCTTCCCTAATAAAGCTGTTTCACTTCTTTCAATTGTCCTTTTATTGCTTTTTTATTTTTTCTTAAGACTTGTGCCAAAAACATTTTGGTAGAGTGGAGTTGAATGGAGGAAGTATATAGCAAAAAACAAATTTTTAATCTCATCAACAAAACGAATCCATTTACGTTTTAATTTAATCTTTATTAAATCAAACATCTACAAATTTTTCATATGATTATTCTAATCGATTACAATACCAATATGAAAAATCAAATGGAACAAGAACAACCATAATCGAAGGCGGAAAAGTTGAAACCACACGGCACAAAAAAACAGTCCGTGTAAAAATTTTCCGACGCAAAACAAGATGCAAAATCCATAATATGAAATTCATAAAATATAATTTTGTAGCCTTACGCTCTGATACCACTTGTGGGAAAATATCTGTATATTACTCCTCTAAATTTCAGGATTATAACAAAATTATAAGATACGAAATAACGAGTCATATATGAAAATAACGATATGAATAAGAGATAAAAATCAACCTTTGGTCCTTGCAAATAGGCCTAAGAACAATATCAAAGGTATGATATCTCTTACTAGTTGCACCCAAAATGTTCCTTGATATGCCTTAATCGTGCTAGAACGATTATACAAAAATTACCGCTAATTTTTATGTGATGTTTGATGATAGATCTAGAGAGAAAAATTGAGAGAAAAATCACCCTAGTGTGTATGTTGTGCCGTCACTTTTTTTTTCAAAACCCTAGGTATTTTTCTTTTTATTCTCGCCTAATCCTACTAGCTAGGTTTTCCTAAAATAAGAAATGCAATTAGGATACTTTCCAAACTG
>JAIUZE010028017.1:0-16276 GCA_022085475.1 Heliosperma pusillum
CAATGGTTTTCTCCTCTCGGTCTCAAACCACCCTAGGGATTTTCCTAATTAACTCTCGCCCTCTTAGGAGTCACCTATCAATTCTAAGCAAGCCTTTCCCTTTCAATCTCTCGATCCAGGTCGGGGTTAACTACCTAGCTAGTCTCCTGCGTGCACTCATTCGACTAACCTCAATTATATTGCTTAGATTGATTCTCAAATTCAAGATTAACTAATATACTTTATCCTATCATGCCTTTATTACAGTTTTCCTCATCCTAACATATAAGGGAATTAGCTACTCATACTATTAATGATGCTAGCAATAAAGACGATTGAATATATAACATTAGACACGATATAATCGCAATTAACAAGCATAAAGAACAATAACGCAACAATTAAGAAAGGTAAAACAGTAATTAAGACTAGAACAAAGATTAAGAATAAAGGGGAGAAAAGAGTTTACAATCTTAGCAAATCCGGCGTAAAGAACAAATCCGCGTCGATAATAAACCCGAATGTAAACTTAAAGATTAAGAAAATTCAGAAACTAATGGTGAATGATAAGTGTCTGCTAAGTAGTCGATAATCCCCTTAATGACGAACTAAGAGTCTTATATAATGCATAACACGACTTCTAACATAATTAGTCTACGGACTTAAGGCCAATGGCAGATTTAACTCGATCGAGGGAAAATCCCCTTCGATCGAGGCCTTTATTCGAGAATATCAGTCGATCGAGGACTTCATCCTCGCGATCGACCTATTCTTCAACAACTACCCCTCGATCGAGCAGATGACAGCTCGATCGAGGTCTTCTCTAGCAACAAATCCTCTCGATCGAGTCTTCTTCATCAGTACTCCCCTCGATCGACCAAAGATATGGTCGGTCGAGGTCCTCTGGCCTAGCATATAGTGTTGGTCGTGGCTTTGGACTTGATTGTGAGCGGTTTCACGCTTTCCCATGCAAGAGCTTATGTTCCGTTCCTTCCATTCTCCTAAATGCATGCAAATTGGACTGTTTTGGCTCGGTTTCCGCTACTACGCAGCTTGTACCTACAAAATGGTAATGAAAGTACAAAGTAGGCAAATAGGGGCATATAGTGACATAATATCACCTAAATGACATAGAAATGCGTGCATAAATGGACTAAAAAGTCTATATAAAATACACGCATCAAACTTCCCCAAACCAAACATTTGCTTGTCCTCAAGCAAACTAAATGCAGATATATGGAACTAAATGAACCTAAGGGAATGGAGTAAGTCTCAGAGCTAGCTACAAGTCAATGCTAAACCGTTTAATGCACTCATTCAATCGCTACAAAGCTTAATACGAAAGTGAACGAATTTATACAATCTTGGAAATAAATTAGACTTTCGACCCTGCAAGACTCAACCAAATTCGGACTTCTCACGGGTCACTCTTCTCTCAACAAGCAAATGGTAAGTAAATATGTATAAGAGAGAGAAGAAAGTATAGTCACTCACCTAGACTACGACCGACACAACATGCATCGCTAACTAATATGAAAGATGATTCAAGCACCGTACACACGCATAACCACCGTTCAAGGACTATCACGTGCCGAACATTTGCAAAAATATGGATATGTGAGGCTAATTGGTAAGAAGGGACAAAACAATTAATGGAAATGTGAGGGTAAATAGCCAAGCTAGTTCCTAACAAGACCGTAATAGAACTCGTTCCATTCTTCCAACTATCAAAACCTAAGCTCGATGCCTTAACATATCTAGGCATATACAACACAAATCCCATAAAACACCTCGACAAATAATAATAAGCATAGGAGGTGTAAATAACAAAAACTTCAGCCAATTATTTTTTCTCATTATATTTTTTTCATTTTTCATTTTCTTTCCTTTTTTTTTTCTTTCTTGGCTGATCGAGGGAAAAACCCCTCGATCGAGTGAAATAAGTCACTCGATCAAGGTAACATACAGCAACATCTGCTCGATCGAGCTAAAGCTGCTCGATCAAGGTACTATTCATCACTTCTCTTCTTTTTCTCGCAAATACCCACTCCAATCAATGAAAACGAGCCAAAAACTGACACAACAGTAAAATATACCTCGACTACTAAACTAGCTCGGCAAAGGTAGGCTCAGTTTAAAATGTAGTTAAGGGCAACAGGCAGATATGGCTTTATGTGGAGTTAATGGGGTAAAATGAGGAAAAGGGAGATGCAAATATTCTCAAAACACGTAATACCGACCACAAACCCAATGCGTGCAGGCAATAAAAAATCAAAGTTCATATACAAACAAATGACACGAGGTGTGGGGAGTAACTACTCTCATTCCTAGATGAACTGGTCATAGATGTCACCAGTTATAGGCTCTAAAACTCAGAATATATAAGTAGTTTGCCAAAATGTTGAGTCAAGTCTAATAATCAAATTTAAATTCCAAGACAAAATTCAATAGTTCACTACTTCGATTTTACTAAGTAAGTCAAGAATGGTGCAAGGAATAGCATAAAATAGACTTGTAGTGCAATTTCATCACGAACAAGACTCCAATCCGACTCGACTGTATGCAAAAATAAACGTGATATGTTTGATTTTTTCAAATTTTTTCTAATTAACATGAATTGTAAACGTGAATGCAATACAAATGCAAATGCAGACGCAAAAGGATGCAAAACACCTCCCCAAACTAAAACAGACAATGTCCTCATTGGTTAAAGCACAACAGCATGTAAGGGAAAGGAAAACACAACCTAACTCATGTTCCAAAGGGATGAAATATATACAAAGAATGGAAAAAAAAATAAACAGAAAAACTCACAAAACAACAGCTTCCCCTAACCAGCATCAAACGGGGGAGCTAACATCACCTCCTCCCAGCAGTCTCGATCGAGTAATAATTTACTCGATCGAATGGTTTTCCTATTTGCACAGTCTTCGACTTTTAGCAATTGATTTCCGCTTCTTTTTCCTGCAAAAACGATACCCAAAAAATACCAAAAAATGTCTAACAGGAAAAGTAAATTGTTTATCTAAACTACGGATTATAACGTAACGTCTAATATAAGTAAATAGTCTAATTGTCTAATTGTCTAACGAAAACGCAATAAATTGTTATTTACAAGTTGCACGGGGTTGCAAACCCAGCTAATAACCAAATAGTTTTGTGACAAGGCCATCGTCAGGCCTTTGACTTGCGGAATTACCCTCAGCTGCGGTAATTTCCGACTTCTTTTTGCACACATACAATCTTTTCTTGGTGTCTAGCTCCACTTCCGAATCACTCGAATATGTGCGAACTCCTTTGTCCTTCTTGGACTTCTTCTTGATACCATCACGCGAACATGGCTCTCCCTTCTTTAGCTCCAATGCTGCCGATCTATTATCTGTAAGACAACACACAACAGTGCGTTCCTCCAATTCGCTCCCAAGCTGGGGCGGAGGTGTTACGGTAGCAATAGGAATATCACAAACAGGAGCTATAGGCTCGATAGGAACCGAAGCTTTGTCATGCATAAACAAATCAGGTGTGATGTCAGCTAAGGGAAGCGTGTGACATGGTCAAACAAGCATGGGACCTTTACTAGCACGAGACTGAGTGAAAACTAGGTTCTCCCCACCTATCTGAAAAGTTAATGTTCGTAACCCGACATCAATAATCGCTTGCGCAGTATGCAAGAACGGTCTTCCCAAAATGATGGGAGTGTGAGAATCCTCAGGTATGTCCAATACTATGAAGTCGACCGGGATAAAGAATCTCCCTACTTGCACAGGTACATCCTCTATGACTCCTAAAGGTCGGGACAAGGTCATATCTGCCATTTGCATCGTCATGTTGGTACACTGAAGCTTGGTGAAGCCTAACCGTTTGGCTAAAGACAAACGTAAGATGCTAACACTAGCTCCTAGGTCACATAACGCATTATCTATAAGATAGGTACCTATATGACACGGTATGGAAAAGCTACCTGCGTCAGACAGTTTAGGTGGGCATTTGTTCTGGAGGAACGCGGAGCATTCCTCAGTCAAAGCTACAGTCGCTACAGTATCGACTGACCTCTTACGTAAAAGAATTTCACGCATAAATTTCAAGTAAGAGGGTACCTTTAATAAGAGGTCTGCAAATGGAACATTCACCTTAAGATCGCGTACAATGTCAGCGAACCGAACAAATTCCTTCTCGACCTTAGCCTTCTTCAACCGACCGGGAAACGGAACTGGAACGTCGGGTGATCCACGTTGCGTATCCTTGACAATCGCGTTGTTAATCATCCGCTTGCTTAACCCCTTCGATCGAGCTTCTCGCTCATTAGGACCCATTGATCGAGTATCGATGTCACTCGATCGATCATTCTTGGAACTCAAACTGCTCGATCGAGCAGCATCATCAGTAAACGTACTCGATCGATCAACTGAACCTTCTCGATCGAGCTTCTGTCTTTCTGATTCACTCGATCGAGGAACAGCAACCTCTCAATTGAGTGAATTTCCCTTCAAATCATTCGATCGACTAGAATAAACTCCTCGATCGATCAAAATATCAGCATCAGCCTTCAAAACATTGGAATGCGCACCAGAGATATCAGCAACGGTACCAGCAGGACTGTCATAAGCGAGACCGCTTCACAGAGTGATCATGTTCAGTGTCTCCTTAGTCTTATGGTCTGGGACGGTAACTAGCCAGGTTGCCTAATCGATCTAGCTCCGGCCAACTGAACAATCTGCGACTCCAAGAGTTTAATGGTAGCATTCGTTGCTTGATCAGATTTGCTCAATTGGGTAGCTAAAGCTTGTATCATCGACTTTAGCTCTCCAACTTCTGAAATTCCTCCAGATGAGGAACTAGCTTGTTGTGAAGACTGAATTTTTTGGAATCCTTGCTTATGCGGCGGTTGATAAGTCGGCTGCTGTGGTGGAGTAGTAGGATTTAGGACATTCTGGCTCGTCCATCTTAAGTTGGGATGGATATTCCCTTGATTATAGTAACCACCCCCTTGACGATATTGTTGAAAGGAACAAACTTGCTCCTTTTCTGCAAGATAATCTACAGCCGTGTGACCAGTTGCGCCACACCTTTCACAAGTGATCACTTCATCTCGCTGGAGCAAATGAACCGTCTTCTGGTTATCTGCAACCTGCTTCTCCCATCTGTCAAGTCTCGCATTCGGTTTATCAAATTTAGCATCCAGATCGTCAGAATCAACACTAGCTACTGTCCGTGTACCACTTCGCGGATTACCATATTCAGCACAGTGGTTTGCCATCTCCTCGATCAATTTCCAACCCTTATCATCATCTATCTCCTTCTGGAATCTCCTGTTCGATGCGCCATCTAAGATAGCTTGATGATCATCATACAACCCGTTGTAAAACTGGTTACATAGAAACCACTGTTCGAACCCATGGTGAGGAACAGACCTCACTAGCGTCTTAAATCGATCCCAGGACTCATAGAGATTTTCATGAACTGTCTGCTTAAAATTTGTAATCTGACCCCTCAAAGCATTCGTCCTATGTGGTGGAAAATACTTCTTGTAGAAGGCCAGTGCAAGTGTAGTCCAGTCAGTAATGCCAAGTTCTTCTCTATTCCGATTCTTCAACCAATCTTTGGCATTGTCGGTAAGAGAAAAAGGGAACAAGACCTCCTTGATCTTGTCTTGTGTCACCTCTTTAGAAACTGGAATAGAAGAGCAGTAATCAGCAAAAGTCTCCATATGCTTTCTCGGATCTTCCCCAGCCACACCCCTATACTTGTCTTGCTGAACAAGCTTGATATAAGACGGACGAAGATCAAAAGAAGTTCCATCTTCGTCCGTTGCAAGTTTGAATCCCTGGGGTATACATGCAGCAGTGGGCTCAGAGTGACTAGAAATGTTAGGCATCTTCGCTGGTATGGAAGTCTCAACAGTCGAATCTTCCTCGAAAATAAAATTGTCGAAGACGGAGTCAGAAGTACTCAAGTCTTACTCCTGAGCAGTCTTATCTAACCCTCTCTTTCTGCGTAAGAAGGTTCTTTCGGGCTCTGGATCAGCTTCCACTAACTCGAGCCTTTGGGACCTGCGCATACACAACTATAGAGTGAAAAATAAGAACAGTCTTAAGGAATTAGAAATTCCTTAAGACGAGACAGAAATAAATAAACAGAAAATTAAATTGCCACCCCGGCAACGGCGCCAAAATTTGATGCGAGTCGTTATACACCAAAAATCAAAGCCTATATCTACTAACCAAAGAAGATAGCGGAAGTAGGGTCGATCTCCACAGGGAGGAAATTAAATAACTGTAATCTAAGTCTGTCAGTCACAGTCTGGGGGTTTTGATTTGGTTTTAAACTAAACTAAATAAAATTTAAGGGAAGAGAAATAAAGGTAGAGGTTAACACGAAATAAATCAGAAAAAGGGAAAATATGCTAGGATTCGATCTACTGCAATATCGGCATCTACGGGTCAACTAACTCAGTCAATCTATCAATGAGAAGGGCAATGGTTTTCTCCTCTCGGTCTCAAACCACCCTAGGGATTTTCCTAATTAACTCTCGCCCTCTTAGGAGTCACCTATCAATTCTAAGCAAGCCTTTCCCTTCCAATCTCTCGATCCAGGTCGGGGTTAACAACCTAGCTAGTCTCCTGCGTGCACTCATTAGACTAACCTCAATTATATTGCTTAGATTGATTCTCAAATTCAAGATTACCTAATATACTTTATACTATCATGCCTTTATTACAGTTTTCCTCATCCTAACATATAAGGGAATTAACTACTCATACTATTAATGATTCTAGCAATAAAGACGATTGAATATATGACATTAGACATGATATAATTGATGCGTGTATTTTATATAGACTTTCTAGTCCATTTATGCACACATTTCTATGTCATTTAGGTGATATTATATCACCATATGCCCCTATTTGGCTACTTTGTACTTTCATTACCATTTTGTAGGTACAAGCTGCGTAGTAGCAGAAACCGAGCCAAAACATTCCACTTTGCATGCATTTAGGAGAATGGAAGGAACGGAACAGAAGCTCTTGCATGGGAAGGCGTGAAACCGCTCGCAATCAAGTCCAAAGCCATGTCCAACACTGCACGATAGGCCAAAAGACCTCGATCGATTATATATTTGGTCGATCCAGGAGCGTTGAAGAGAAAAGACCTCAATCGAGCTGTCCTGTGCTCGATCGAGTGGTAGCTGCTAAAAAGTTGCTCGATCGAGTAGAATTGTTACTCGATCGAGTGATTTCCTCCAATAAAGTCCTCGATCGAGTGGTTATTTCCCTGGATCGAGTAGAATCTATCATGGGCCTTAAGTCCGTAGCTTAATTAGGGTTTAAGAGTTGTGTTTTGTATTATATAAACTCTTATTTACGTCATTAGCAGGATTCAGATTCGAAGTCATTAGGACTCAGAACCATTAGGGTTCGGAATCATAGACATTAATCTTCCATTAGTTTTTGAACTTTATCTTTGGTTTGCATTCAGGTTTATCGACGTAGGATTTGTTCTTTACGCTGGATTTGCTAAGATTGTAAACTCCTTTCCTCTTTTCTCTCTTTTAATCTTAACCTTTGTCTTAATCATTGTTTACTCATATTAATTACTGCTACGTTATTGTTTATGCTTATTAATTACGATTTTTTTATGTCTATCGTCATATGTTTAATCGTCTTTGTTAGCATCGTTAATAACATGAGTAGCTAATTCTCTTGTATGTTGGGATGAGGGAAACTGTAGTAGAGGCATGTTAGGATAGATTATTTTAGTTCGTCTTGAATATGAGAATCAGTCTAAGCAATTTAATTGAGGTTTAGTCGAATGAGTGCACGCAGGAGACTAGGCTAGGTAATTAACCCCGACCTGGAATGAGAGATTGGAAGGGAAGGCTTGCTTAGAATTGATAGGTGACTCCTAAGAGGACGAGAGTTAATTAGGAAAATCCCTGGGGTGGTTTGAGACCGAGAGGAGAAAACCATTTCTCTTCTTATTGATAGATTGACTGACTTAGTTGACCCGTAGATGCCGATACTGCAGTGGACCGAACTCTAGCATATCTCTCTCTTATCTGATTTATTTCATACTTATTTCTATCTTTATTTCTCTTCCTTTAATCTTATTTAGTTTAGTTAAACCATTTCAAAACCCCCCAGATTGTTACTTGAAGATTTAGATTTCAGTTAATTAGTTTCCTCCCTGTGGAGATCGACCCTACTTCCGCTATCTTCTTAGTTAGTAGACTTAGGTTTTATTTTTGGTGTATAACGACCACATCAAATTTTGGCGCCGTTGCCGGGGAGGCAATTTAATTTTCTGTTATTTTTTTTGTCTTGTCTTAAGGAATTTCTAATTCCTTAAGACTTTTCTTGTCTTTTTCTGTGTAGTTGTGTATGCGCAGATAGAGAGGGATAGATAAGACTGCTCAGGAGGAAGACTTGAGTACTCCTGATTCCGTCTTCGACTGTTGAGATTACCGTACCAGCGAAGATGAATGAAGTTCACACATGTTCGAGCGATTTAGAAGTGGAGCTAGACTCCCAACAAAGACCGTATGTGTGGACAAAGAAGGCGGAAATTACCATAGCTGAGGGTACTTCCGCAAGTCAAAGGCCTGACGGTGGCCTTGTCAAAAACCTATGTGGTTATTAGCCGGGTTTGCAACCCCGTGCAACTTGTAAAAACAATCTTTTGTGTTTTCGTTAGACAATTAGACTACTACGTGATAATCCGTTGTTTAGACAATTTATTTTTCCTGCTAGACTATCTTTTGGTATTTCTTTGGGTATTGGTTTGTATTGTTTTTGCAGGAAAGTGAAGCGGAAATCAATTGCCGCAAGGCGAAGAAAAAAAATACCTCGATCGAGTGGCATGTAATTCGATCGAGGGGAATTCAAAACAAACGAGTAAACTGAGGGTCATCAAAAGAAGACCACTCGATCGAGCATACCAGAACTACTCGATCGAGCAGTCCTGTTTGACAAAAGTCCTCGATCGAGTAGAATTTCTACTCGATCGAGCAAACTAACCTATTTAAGAGAAGTCTTCGATCCCCTTTCAATTTACTCGATCCCAATTCCCCTTTTGTTCTTCATCTTTCGATTTTTTATGCATAATCTTACCTGCAATTCGTGTTCGTATCCAAATTAATTGTGGACAGAGGCAACTGATGGGAGACGGTGATGTTAGCTCCCCAGTTTGATGCTGGTTTGGGGAAGCTTTGTCTTGTGAGTTGTTTCTGTTCCTTTTGTTTTTCCATTCTTCATATATATTTCATTCATTAGGAACATGTATTAGTTTTTTTTCCCTTTCCCTTATATGCTTTGTGCTATAGCTAATGAGGACATTGTCTGTTTTGGTTTGGGGAAGTGTTTACATCCTTTTGCGTCTGCATTTGCATTTGTACTGCAGTCACGTTTACAATTCATGTTAACTAGAAAATTTTGAAAAAATATCACGTTTAATTTTGCATTTAGTTGAGTCGGATTGGAGTCTTGTTCATGATGAAATTGCACTACAAGTCTATTTTATGCTATTCTTTGCACCTTTCTTGACTTACTTAGTGAATCGAAGTAGTGAACTATTGAATTGTGTCTTGGAATTTATATTTGACTATTAGACTTGACTCAGCATTTTGGCAAACTACTTATATATTTTAAGATTTTAGAGCCTATAACTGGTGACATCTACGACCACTTCATCTAGGAATGAGAGTAGTTACTCTCCACATTTCGTGTCATTTGCTTGATTATGAATTTTGATTTCTTATTGCCTACACGCATTGGGTTTGTGGTCGGTATCACGTGTTTTGAGAATACTTGCATCTCCCTTTTCCTCATTTTACCCCATTAACTCCACATAAAGCCATATCTGCCTGTTGCCCTTAACTACATTCCAAACTAAGCCTACCTTTGCCGAGCTAGTTTAGTAGTCGAGGTATATTCTACTGTTGTGTCAGTTTTTGGCTCGTTTCATTGATTGGAGTGGGTTTTTTGTGAGAAAAAGAAGAGAAGTGAGAATAGTGTCTCGATCGAGTACTTTGTTTAGCTCGATCGAGCAGAGTTTGTGTTTTTGTGCCTCGATCGAGTGATTCATGCAGCTCGATCGAGAGGTTTTTCCTCAGTCAACCAAGAAAAGAAAAAGAAAAAGAAAAAGAAAAGAAAAGAAAAGGAAAAAATGAAAAAATATAATGAGAAAAAATAATTGGCTGAAGTTTTGTTGATTACACCTCCTGTGCTTATCATTATTTTGTTGAGGCGTTATTTGGGATTTGTGTTGTTTATGCCTAGATTTGGAAAGGCATCGAGCTTAATTTTAATAGTTGGAAGGATGGAACGAGTTTTATTACGGTCTTGTTAGGAACTAGCTTGGCTATTTACCCTCACATTTCCATTAATTGTTTTTTCTCCTTCTTACCAATTAGCCTCACATATCCATATTTTTGAAAATGTTCGGCACGTGATGGTCCTTGAACGGTGGTTATGCGTGTGTACGGTGCTTGAATCATCTTTCATATTAGTTAGCAATGCATGTTGTGTCGGTCGTAGTCTAGGTGAGTGACTATATTTTCTTCTCTCTTTCTTATACATATTTACTTCCCATTTGCTTGTTGAGAGAAGAGTGACCCGTGAGAGTCCGAATTTGGTTGAGTCTTGCAAGGTCGAAAGTCTAATTTATTTCCAAGATTGTATAAATTCGTTCACTTTCGTATTAAGCTTTGTAGCGATTGATCGAGTGCATTAAACTGTTTAACATTGACTTGTAGCTAGCTCTGAGACTTACTCCATTCCCCTAGGTTTATTTTGTTCCATATAGCTGCATTTAGTTTGCTTGAGGACAAGCAAAGGTTTAGTTTGGGGAAGTTTGATGCGTGTATTTTATATAGACTTTCTAGTCCATTTATGTACGCATTTCTATGTTGTTTAGGTGATATTATATCGCCATATGCCCCTATTTGCCTACTTTGTACTTTCATTACTATTTTGTAGGTACAATCTGCGTAGTAGCAGAAACCGAGCCAAAACAGTCCACTTTGCATGCATTTAGGAGAATGGAAGGAACGGAAGAGAAGCTCTTGCATGGGAAAGCGTGAAACCGCTCGCAATCAAGTCCAAAGCCATGTCCAACACTGCACGATAGGCCAAAAGACCTCGATCGATTATATATATGGTCGATCGAGGAGCGTGGAAGAGAATAGTTGCTCGATCGAGCTGTCCTGTCCTCGATCGAGTAGAAGCTGCTGAAAAGTTGCTCGATCGAGTAGAATTGTTACTCGATCGAGTGATTTCCTAGAATAAAAGTCCTCGATCGAGTGGTTATTTCCCTCGATCGAGTAGAATCTATCATGGGCCTTAAGTCCATAGCTTAATTAGGTTTAAGAGTCGGGTTATGCCTATATAAACTCTTATTTGTCGTCAGTTTTAGGGATTCAGATTCGGAGTCATTAGGACTCAGAACCCTTAGGGTTCGGAATTATTAGCTTTAATCTTCCTTTAGTTTCTGAACTTTATCTTTGGTTTGCATTCGGGTTTATCGACGTAGGATTTGTTCTTTACGCCGGATTTGCTAAGATTGTAAACTCCTTTCTTCTTTTCTCTCTTTCTTAATCTTAGTCTTAATTATTGTTTCTCTTTCTTAATTACTGCTGCGTTATTGTTCATGCTTGTTAATTACGGTTTTATTATGTCTTATGTCATATGTTTAATCGTCTTAGTTAGCATCGTTCATAACATGAGTAGCTAATTCTCTTGTATGTTGGGATGAGGGAACCTGTAGTAAAGGCATGTTAGGATAGATTAGTTTAGCTAGTCGTGAGAATCGATCTTTGCAATTTAATTGAGGTTTAGTCGAATGAGTGCACGCAGGAGACTAGACTAGGTAGTTAACCCCGACCTGGATCGAGAGATTGGAAGGGAAGGCTTGCTTAGAATTGATAGGTGACTCCTAAGAGGGCGAGAGTTAATTAGGAAAATCCCTAGGGCGGTTTGAGACCGAGAGGAGAAAGCCATTGCTCTTCTCATTAATAAAGATTGACTGACTTAGTTGACCCGTAGATGCCGATACTGCAGTAGACCGAATCCTAGCATATTTCTCTTTATCTGATTTATTTTCATATTTATTTCTTCCTTTAATTCTCTTTCCTTTAATCTTATTTAGTTAGTTAAAACCATTTCAAAACCCCCAGTTTGTTACTTGCAGATTTAGATTCCAGTTAATTAGTTTCCTCCCTGTGGAGATCGACCCTACTTCCGCTATCTTCTTAGTTAGTAGACTTAGGCTTTATTTTTGGTGTATGACGACCACATCAAATTTTGGCGCCGTTGCCGGGGAGGCAATTTAATTTTCTTTTATTTATTTCTGTCTCGTCTTAAGAAATTTCTAATTCCTTAAGACTGTTCTTATCTTTTCTCTCTAGTTGTGTATGCGCAGGTAGAGAAGGATAGATAAGACTCTTCAGGAGGAAGACTTGAGTACTCCTGATTCCGTCTTCGACAGTTTTCTTTTCATGGAAGATTCGACTGTTGAGACTACCGTGACAGCGAAGATGCCTAACATTGTTAGTCACTCCAAGCTCACCGCTGCACGTATACCCCAGGGATTGTGGAAAAAGAAGTCAGAAATTACCACAGCTGAGGGTACTTCCGTAAGTCAAAGGCCTGACGGTGGCCTTGTCACGGAACTATTTGGTTACTAGCCGGGTTTGCAACCCCGTGCAATTTGTAAAAACAATTTATCGCGTTTTCGTTAGACAATTAGACTACTACGTGATAGTCCGTAGTTTAGACAATTTATTTTTTTTCTGCTAGACTTTCTTTTGGTATTATTCTTTGGGTATCGGTTTGTATTGTTTTTGCAGGAAAGTGAAGCGGAAATCAATCGCCACAAGGCGAAGGAAAAAAGACCTCGATCGAGTGGCATGCAAGTCAATCGAGGGGAATTCAAGACAAACGAGTAAACTGAGGGTCATCAAAGGAAGATCACTCGATCGAGTAAACCAGAACTACTCGATCGAGCAGTCCTGTCTAACAAAAGCCCTCGATCGAGTAGAATTCTACTCGATCGAGCAAACTAACCTCCCTATAGAGAAGTCTTCGATCCCCTTTTTCATTTTACTCGATCCCAATTCCCCTTTTGATCTTCATCTTTCGATTTTTCTGCATAATCTTACCTGCAATTCGTGTTAATATCCAAATTAATTGTGGGCAGAGGCAACTGATGGGAAGACGGTGATGTTAGCTCCCCAGTTTGATGCTGGTTTGGGGAAGCTTTGTTTTGTGAGTTGTTTCTGTTCCTTTTGTTTTTTCCATTCTTTATATATATTTCATCCCTTAGGAACATGAATTAGGTTGTTTTTTTCCCTTTCCCGTATATGCTGTTGTGCTATAGCCAATGAGGACATTGTCTGTTTTGGTTTGGGGAAGTGTTTCACATCCTTTTGCGTCTGCATTTGCATTTGTATTGCATTCACGTTTACAATTCATGTTAATTAGAAAAATTTGAAAAAAATTAAAAAAATATAACGTTTATTTTTGCATTTAGTCGCGTCGGATTGGAGTCTTGTTCATGATGAAATTGCACTACAAGTCTATTCTATGCTATTCTTTGCACCTTTCTTGACTTACTTAGTGAAATCGAATAGTAGACTTGACTCAACATTTTGGCAAACTACTTATATATTCTGAGATTTGAGAGCCTATAACTGGTGACATCTATGACCAGTTCATCTAGGAATGAGACTAGTTACTCCCCACATCTCATGTCATTTGCTTGTATATGAATTTTGATTTCTTATTGCCTGCACGCATTGGGTTTGTGGTCGGTATTACGTGTTTTGAGAATATTTGTATCTCCCTTTTCCTCATTTTACCCCATTAACTCCACATAAAGCCATATCTGCATGTTGCCCTTAACTACATCCTAAACTGAGCCTACCTTTGCCGAGCTAGTTTAGTAGTCGAGGTATATTTTACCATTGTGTTAGTTTTTGGCTCGTTTCATTGATTGGAGTGGGTATTTGCGAGAAAAAGAAGTGAAGTGTTGAACAGTGTCTCGATCGAGTACTTTGTTTAGCTCGATCGAGGAGATTTTGTGTTTTTGTGCCTCGCTCGAGTGACATGTTCTGCTCGATCGAGTGGTTTTCCTCAGTCAACTAAGAAAGAAAAAGAAAAAGAAAGAAAAAATGAAAAAAATAAATAATGAGAAAAAATAATTGGCTGAAGTTTCTGTTGTTTACACCTCCTGCGCTTATTATTATTTTGTCGAGGTGTTTTATGGGATTTGTGACGTATATGCCTATATATGTTAAGGCATCGAGCTTAATTTTTGATGGTTGGAAGAATGGAACGAGTTCTACTGCGGTCTTGTTAGGAACTAGCTTGGCTATTTACCCTCACATTTCCATTAATTATTTTGCCCCTTCTTACCAATTAGCCTCACATACCCATAATTTTTGCAAATGTTCGGCACGTGATTGTCCTTGAACGGTGGTTATGCGTGTGTACGGTGCTTGAATCATCTTTCATGTTAGTTAGCAATGCATGTTATGTCGGTCGTAGTCTAGGTGAGTGGCTATATTTTCTTCTCTCTTTCTTATACATTTTTACTTACCATTTGCTTGTTGAGAGAAGAGTGACCCGTGAGAGTCCGAATTTGGTTGAGTCTTGCAAGGTCGAAAGTCTAATTTATTTCCAAGATTGTACAAATTCGTTCACTTTCGTATTAAGCTTTGTAGCGATTGAATGAGTGCATTGAACTGTTTAATATTGACTTGTAGCTAGCTCTGAGACTTACTCCATTCCCCTAGGTTCATTTAGTTCCATATAGCTGCATTTAGTTTGTTTGAGGACAAGCAAAGGTTTAGTTTGGGGAAGTTTGATGCGTGTATTTTATATAGACTTTCTAGTTCATTTATTGCACGCATTTCTATGTCATTTAGGTGATATTATATCATCATATGCCCCTATTTGGCTACTTTGTACTTTCATTACTATTTTGTAGGTACAAGCTGTGTAGTAGCGAAAACCGAGCCAAAACAGTCCACTTTGCATGCATTTAGGAGAATGGAAGGAACGGAACAGAAGCTCTTGCATGAGAAAGCGTGAAACCGCTCGCAATCAAGTCCAAAGCCATGTACAACACTGCACGATAGGCCAAAAGACCTCGATCGATTATATATTTGGTCGATCGAGGAGCGTGGAAGAGAATAGTTGCTCGATCGATCTGTCCTGTGCACGATCGAGTAAGTAGCTGCTGAAAAGTTGCTCGATCGAGTAGAATTGTTACTCGATCGAGTGATTTCCTAGAATAAAGTTCCTCGATCGAGTGGTTATTTCCCTCGATCGAGTAGAATCTATCCTGGGCCTTAAGTCCATAGCTGAATTAGGGTTAGAGTCGTGTTATGCCTATTTAAGACTCTTAATTGTCGTCATTAGAATTATTCAGAATCATTAGGATTCTGAACCCTTAGGGTTCGGAATCATTAGCATTAATCTTTCTTTAGTTTTCTAAACTTTATCTTTGGTTTGCATTCGGGTTTATCGACGTAGGATTTGTTCTTTACGCCGAATTTGCTAAGATTGTAAACTCCTTTCTTCTTTTCTCTCTTTCTTAATCTTAGTCTTAATTGTTGTTTCTCTTTCTTAATTACTGCTGCGTTATTGTTCATGCTTGTTAATTACGGTTTTATTATGTCTTATGTCATATGTTTAATCGTCTTAGTTAGCATCGTTCATAACATGAGTAGCTAATTCTCTTGTATGTTGGGATGAGGGAAACTGTAGTAGAGGCATGTTAGGATAGATTAGTTTAGCTAGTCGTGAGAATCGATCTTTGCAATTTAATTGAGGGTTTAGTCGAATGAGTGCACGCAGGAGACTAGACTAGGTAGTTAACCCCGACCTGGATCGAGAGATTGGAAGGGAAGGCTTGCTTAGAATTGATAGGTGACTCCTAAGAGGGCGAGAGTTAATTAGGAAAATCCCTAGGGCGGTTTGAGACCGAGAGGAGAAAACCATTGCTCTTCTCATTAATAAGATTGACTGACTTAGTTGACCTGTAGATGCCGATACTGCAGTAGACCGAATCCTAGCATATTTCTCTCTTATCTGATTTATTTCTTATTTATTTCTATCTTTTACTTCTCTTTCCTTTAATCTTGTTTAGTTAGTTAAAACCAATTTTCAAAACCCCCCAGATTGTTACTTGCAGATTTAGATTTCAGTTAATTAGTTTCCTCCCTGTGGAGATCGACCCTACTTCCGCTATCTTCTTAGTTAGTAGACTTAGGCTTTATTTTTGGTGTATAACGACC
>JAIUZE010028019.1:0-11425 GCA_022085475.1 Heliosperma pusillum
GTTCTTAGGATTGTATATATTATACACTCTTTTATTTCCGTATTTATACGGGAGATATGTCTCCCGTTTTGGATATTTCTTTTGTATAATATTATTTCCTTTTTTGTTATGAACCTTTTTATTTAAGACACCTTTGTTATGTATTCTCATCTTTTATTTATTTAAATTATGTTTTAAATTTTCCGCAAATTTGAGGGTGTCACAATGGAAGGTTAGAATGGAGAATGACAAGCCAAGCATGAATATTTGTGAAATGGATTGATATGCAAATGAGAAACCAAAAATGAAGCCCAATGCAAGGAGTCCACAACTCAACATAGGATGCTCCTTTGGATGCTCAAGGAATCCTAAAACTATGCAATTAACCGAAGAATTAAGGTGGTTAAAGGCATAGCTTAGGATTTCTTAAGCATTAAATGAAGCAATTAAGAAAATATAGTCGGGTTAGTGAAACCCCGATCGGGGTTCCTATTCCTCGATCGGGGTTTGGTCTCTGTGAATGCATGCGTCAAGTCCTTCTCCTTATATAAAGGCCCTCCACTATGCGTTTCAAGTCTCTGTGAATTCATAGCCCTTGTCATGTCTGTGACTGTTCTGGCAAGGCCCTCCACTATGGTTTCAAGACATGCTGACCTCTCTTCACTCATGGTTGGTTTTTGTATTTTTTTTTATGTAGTTAGGAAGATGAATTCACAAAACAAAGCTCTGATAACCAATTGCAATGAAATACTTAGAAAAAGGGTGTAAATGATTTAAGTTTTTGCTTTGATTTCACACACACAAGTTTGCTTCTGTTTAAGGCTGAAATGCTTAAATACTTAGGAAAAGATATACCCTTATCAAAGCACTAAACCAATAATATACGGGATGTGACTTAATTCCAGCACACAACAAAGAATTAAGACACTAAGATCTCATCACTAAGCAAAGGAAAACTCAAGCACGCAACCAAGAGTTTAACAGAAACAAGGTTTCAGTTTTGTGTTCAATTCAATTTGCTTTCATTAGGTCATAAGCAAGCCTATATAGGCATCAAAATTACATCCTACACGTCCATTGGCATCGAGGGCCACAATGGCTTACAAAATAAGACAATAGTGAAAGTCCTAGACCTCTAATTAGACTCCTCTAATTAGTTCATTAAATTACATTAACTTAATGATTTAGGATCTAGTTATCATGCATGCAAATATAAAAGCATAAAAGAAAAGATAAGACGAAAACATCCTTACATTGGGATTTTTCGGTTCAATATGGGTACAATAAGAACTCCTTCTTATTGTTCTTGAGCATGAAATTAATGGATGATCCTCCATAAAACAACCTCCAAAGTAGAAGGTCTCCTTCTTGTTGCACCCAAGATTAAACCCAAATAATCTTAACTTATTATTAACTAGATAATAAGTAAGAAATAATACTACTAATATTATTGTATTACTACACTAGTAATATGTAGAGAATATTAGTTTGCATGTAAGTTTTAGAGAGAAGTTGAGTAAGTAAGAGAAGTTAGAATAAAACACAAAATGAAGTGGATAAAAATGAACAACTCTGGTTCTATTTGAAGGCCAAAATGGCCGGTCCACTTGAGCTACAATTGAGCTCAATTTTGCTTATTTTATTCACATGCAAGATGGCTTGAGTGTAGAGTTAAATTAATGATTAAACCTTGTAGGATATGTCATTATCAAGTGTGTTTATGTGCAAGTCACTCAAGACAATTATCATTGTCTTTTATGTGTACACAACCGGTCACTTGTGCTCAATATGGACCATTTTGATTTTTGATATTTGTCCGACTGCACAAATACTTATTAATCATATGCTTAATTATCTTGTATAATTAAGTGTTAATTTGATCATATAACAATTATATGACTCAAATTAATAAATAATCTATACTTAACTTTTAAGTGATATTATACCATTATATCAATATTTAATGGGTCCCACAATGCCCAGTTAATTTATTTTACAACACTTTGTAAATATAATTAACTAATTACCTCTACCTCAAAATATATGCATAACCTCAACTAATTTAATGAATTAACGATTAATCATTAAATTAAATCTTATTTAATCGTATTAAAATAAGACGTAAAATTTATTCAGTCAGTTATCATATAATTGACTAATAAACTTAAGTGAAATGAGTTCCTAACTCAATTTCCAATAAATAACTCTCGTAACTAAACGTACATATCAAATATATGTAATGCTTTAATTAAACTGTATCGTATACAAATAATTAGTATTCTATTTGGGCCTCATCCTATAGGTGTGACCTAAAGGGATCAGTTGATCACCGCCGTCATACGACAATAACGTCAAACTCTAGTCAGCCGAGCGTTACCGATTTACGTTAATCAACTGACGTGGAGTATCAAAATATACTAATCATGCCACATATATTCCAAATGATATTTATTATATAAATGCACTATTGTGAAGGACACTTACTCCAACAAATAGAAACGGCTATAAAGCCTTACACAAAATGAACATGAAGCTGGATAATAAAGTAAGTTAACTAATTAATAAGACAATCTTCCTTGTTGCTTTGGTCTTGCTTTATTATTATAGTAAAGGGTGGACTTCAAGCCAAACTGAAGTAGTAACGATCCCAAAAGACTTTGTTAAATTACAGTTTCCTAGATCTTGCTTGGCCAAAAGAGGAAGACTAACAGTGACATCCCAACTATTACATCAAAGGGCTCACTCCGGATAGTTCAACTTGGTCCATTGGACAACTTCTGATCCTTGCACTTGCCGATTTCAAGACCCTGGACAAAAGTGTTAAGGACTCATTGTATAGGAACCATATTAGCCGTTTCTTTCATGTATTCATGCATTTAGGGGCCCCTTGCTTGGAACTAGTCCAAGTAAGTGACCTGATCTCGCCCGAGTTCACTGGTGCTGCTCTTGTTGTGGTGCCTTGAACTTCTGTTGCACCTGAAACTCATAATGACACATTATGAGTCCTTTTCATCCAACCTTGTTGCCTTTATGGTAACATCAAGAAAACTATCTTTAATTCTGACATCGGCAAAGCCAAGACCCGTTAGTCTTCGTCGTACTGACATTCACAGACTTCTTCATCGACATTGGCATTGGTCGGTCAGCCTTGCCACTGGTTAAAGCTAGTTTGTTTTATCTTGTTTTATTTGGTTTGTAATATTTACTTTTCTTTGTCTTTAATAGAACTAGTTTACTTTTTCAAACAAAAAAAATCCTGGATAAAGTATTGTCACAATTCATAACCAAAAGTATAATAAGCTAGTGTGAGACTCACTATATTAATTACTCTCTCCTATCCACAGCAAAGGTTACATTGACTTTTTCAGACTTGTCGAGGCACGTTTTGTGATGTGAATATCTAGTTACACATTATTAAAAAATTATAAAATTTGATATTCTTAAAGCATTCATAATGATAAATCAAACAATAAGATCACACATGACCATATTTTCTTTTACATATTAGAATTCATATGAAAAATTCTCTACAACCATGAATAGTGCAAAAAAGTCAATGTAACCTTTCGTCTGGATAGGAGGGAGTATTAAACAAAAACTAATATCTTATATATTTTTATTTTTATTTTCAAACCGACTCACATATATTTGCTCTCCTCCTTTGCTTTAAGATGCACATGCTCCTCTACAATTTCAGTGATATACGTCCTCATATACATCAAACAAATCAAATATTAATACTACACATAAAAATAAAATGATTAGAGGGAACATAGCTAATTAAAGCAAACATTTTGTTGGGCGGTAGGGTCAATACCCCTTGTTGGGCTTCTGTTGCGCCGGTCCACAATTCATAATAGTATTAGGCCAAGATCTCACGAATTTATTCTTGAACTCATTCCGAAAAGAACTCGTAGTATTATATTTTATGCACACTTATAAAAATCTAGTTTCACCTTTAAGGCCTTACTCTACCAATATAGGTCATGGTTTACACCCAAAAGCATTTAAATTAATTGAATAGCGAAGTCATGGTTTACTCTTACCAATATATGTATCATTATTATGTACTTCCAATTAATTTGAAAGTCAGTGATCAGTAAGCAAATAGCAAATATCTCAAAGTGCACCTATTCAATCTTAAACTAGTGAGGAAACACAGATGAAATAGAGATGAATAGATGATGCATTCTACGTAGGCATAGTTATTGCATGCATCCACTCACATGCATTTGTTCTTCATGCCGTATTTCTCCGTACACATAGAAACTTCCTAATTCTGTCTTACTCATCTCCGTACATTAGGGTATTTGCACCGTTTTTATATACAAAACGCGTCTTACATTAATTTATTTTTCTTACACTGACAATAATTATTAACTAAATAAAATAATGACAGAAATGTTGGATTATATGATCCAAAACTAGTTGAAGTTTGTTTCCTATTTAATTAGTTAATTAAAGGCTAATAGAATTCCTATTAATATGGCATTAAGGTAGTGGTCATTTAATTTAGATGATAGAAGTTCATGCTAGTCGTGGGTTTTCCCACTAGTTTAGGATATTTTGTTTAGTGTTGTAAGCCTATAAAAAGGCTAGTAATGTATTGCTAATAATTGAGTAAGTTTATGATGATAACTTCTCCCTTTTCTCACATTTATATTCTCCCTTAGAAATTCTACATGGTATCAGAGCTCTTGAGACGGTGTTGACAACACAAGTCATCTCCGCTCAAGTAGCCAGGTTCGATTCCCGAAATGGGGAGATCATGAAAAAAAAAACATTTTTTTGTTTGAGTTACAACTTACAAGTGAGCCACGCAGCCCTTGTATGATTTATTTCCGCATTAAAAAAAAAAAAAAAAGGTTTGAGAGGGAGTGTGAATTGTTTGAAAAAACAAAAAAAATGGTGAGAAAAGTTTGGTAGAAAAAAAATGGTTCTACCGTGTTTTTGGTGAAGAGAAGTGCTTCACATATTTATGGTGAGAAGTGCACCATAGTTGAAAGATAGAGAGAAGTGCTCTATCAAGATTTTGTAGAGAGAAAGTGCTCCAAATGATAGTTGGTGATGATGTGCATCAACAAGAGGGTGACGAGAAGTGCGTCACAAAGTGAAGACAAGGGCTTCACAAAGTTAGATAGAGAAAATTAAATTGATCGAGCAATTTACGTTTTTGGAGTCCAGGCAAAGAGACTCATTAAGTCTCGAAAGGAGGCTTTGTTTCAAGTTGGGTGTGGAACCCAACATGTGCGGGTGTGAAAAGGATCGCATACCGTTTGAAGGTAGATTGCTCATCAATGAAGATAAGAAGAATATGAAGTAAAAGGCCAGGTATAGTCCACGGCGAATACTACTACTGAGTTTGTAATGGTGTGAGATGTTCTACCACTTGTTAGTGGCCTTGGAAGACATTCATACTATAATTAAGCACGTTGGCAAAAGTCTTAAAAATGTGCAGTCTAGAGAAATGATAGCTCTAGCCAATTTTGGGCATGTGAAAATTTGATTGAAGACGGGTAGGCAAAAACCCGATGATCGAGTGATATGTGTGGCGGTACCGAGACAAGGTAGCCGTAAAATCGCAAGTAGGCATAGTCCTATCTGCGTGGATAAAGTTGAAAGAAAACAAGAATATAAAGGTCTCGTGATTTTTGATTACGGCAAAAGACGTGACAATGAACATGATCAGCGTAACAAAAATTCGAATGTGAATCCGACAAATTTTGGATCAAGGGGGTGTGTTGGATTATATGATCCAAAACTAGTTGAAGTTTGTTTCCTATTTAATTAGTTAATTAAAGGCTAATAGAATTCCTATTAATATGGCATTAAGGTAGTGGTCATTTAATTTAGATGATAGAAGTTCATGCTAGTCGTGGGTTTTCCCACTAGTTTAGGATATTTTGTTTAGTGTTGTAAGCCTATAAAAAGGCTAGTAATGTATTGCTAATAATTGAGTAAGTTTATGATGATAACTTCTCCCTTTTCTCACATTTATATTCTCCCTTAGAAATTCTACAAGAAACTCATATTATGAGCTAAAAGTGGGATTTCAAGCATATTTTATTATATAAATAAAATATCCACCGACAAAACCCCATAATTATATGTTTTCCTATAAAACGAACGTTCAAAATTCAATCTATGGCATCGTATTGTATACTCATTATTACGTAGCTTACATTCTCGTAAAAGGAGTAAACACAAAGTTATAAATGGCAAAAACTATAATATTAGTCCCTAATGTTTTGTTTTGGAATTTATTGTTGTTTTTGGGAATAGTCTTTCAAAGTGTCGAATGTCGTAAACCTAACCATTGGCGTAGTGGTCATGCAACTTTCTATGGCCAAAATCAATCCCCAGCCACCCTTGGTACGTTTTTTTTCGTACTCGGAATCAGTGGCGGAACGAGGCGGGGTTAATCAGAGTATTTAGCTTATGAAAATGTGAACAATTTTATCGACTTTCTAGCTTACACAATTAAATTAAAAAGTACGAGTATTAATTTGTGTTATGAATTCTTTGTCCATCAAACTTCAAATTCTAATAATTTCTCAATCATTACGATTGAGTAGTGTTTATATTTGCAAATATTAAAGATAGTTACATTTTTCTTGTGTAATTAATATGTTGTGACGATTAATTAATAGGGGGAGCATGTGGGTTTGACAACACAATCCATGCGGGGTTTGGGGTCCATACAACGGCCTTAAGCACGGCCATGTTCAAGGGAGGTCAAGCATGTGGCGCATGCTACCAAGTTAGGTGTGATTTTAGGGCTGATCCACAATGGTGCCTTCGCTCCGGGAGCATCACTGTCACCGCTACCAACTTCTGCCCTCCTAACAACCATGGAGGCTGGTGCGATCCACCCCGTCACCACTTTGACATGGCCATGCCTTCCTTCTTTCGTATCGCTCGACGTGGTAATGAAGGCATCATCCCCGTCCTTTACAAAAAGTATGTACCTATACCAACGACCACAGAATTGAAATTGTTACCATTTTATTTACGTTTCTTATTTTTCGAGAGGTATATTTTATTCAGAAGTACAAATAAACAAATGATTTGGACGAATGAGAAATTGTTTCACAATACCTATGAGTTTGTTTTACTAGGTGGTGCAATCTTTAGGTAGCTTACCACTTACATGGAGTAGACACTAATTATTATTGGAAAATGAGATGGCGCCACCGGGTGGTACTCAAATTGTGCGCCACCGGGGTTATTATAGTAAATTACATTGCCATTTTCAATTCCCTCCCCTAAAATTTGAATTTCAAACTAATTAATAGAAAAGGGTAGGTTAGGAACTTAAAATTTCATAATTAATAATAATAGTAGATTTGCCTTGTGTTTGGCCACTTATTGTGGTGGAATACTGGGACTTTCAACAAACAAGAGAAATGATCCGTAAATGTTAGGAGTACATAAATCGCATAATTTAGTGAACTTGCTATATATGATACCGCTATCTTTATATACCAAATTATGATTTCACAATCATCATTAACAATATCTTTCTCAAATGGGTGCCAATGCTTCTGTTATCCATCAAGTAACTCGTATCTTATACGGAGTAATACATAGATAATGCTAAGATTAATCGATGCATTGCTAACTTGCCAGAAAAATTAATTTCCGTGGTTACCCAAACCCTTGACATAAAAACTTGAAGATTGATTAATAATTCGGACACGTTTGATTAAGAGAATGCACAAGTAAACGACCGTGTGTGGTTTACAAGAATGATCAAACAATTAAACATGAACATCAACGGGTGCCTCTTTGGTGTCCACACTTTGTCGGGATATATAAATTATAAAGTGTATTTTTCCCCGCGGGATTGTATTAATTTTTTTCCTTTTGTTGGGTTGTAGTCTTGTAGATGAAAAATCCATCAAAAGAAAAACGAAGTAGATGAAGAACACTATACGATGATGAAGAAACGTAATAAATGAAGAAGATAGTTTAGTGTAAATTAGGTTATTATTAAATAAATTGTCTTGGTAAAATATAATTGATGAAAATTACGTAATTACCCTTAGAATTTTGGCGCAAAAACTAAAAGTGACCTTTTATTTTTTAATTTTTCTTTTTATTTAATCATGGTGGCGCCGAAATTCGGTACCACCGGGTGGCGCCCTATCACCATCCATTATTATTAGTCGTATTATATATCAGCTTGTCTTTTGTAATAGTGTTTATTACCCTTAGAATTTTGGCGCAAAAACTAAAAGTGACCTTTTATTTTTTAATTTTTCTTTTTATTTAATCATGGTGGCGCCGAAATTCGGTACCACCGGGTGGCGCCCTATCACCATCCATTATTATTAGTCGTATTATATATCAGCTTGTCTTTTGTAATAGTGTTTACTACAATGTGATACGAATACCAATCTATTTTCGTTAATCTATTAATAAAATAAATAAATATTCACAATTTACCACAAGGGTTCAAGTGAGAATTTGAGATCAATAATGAATTGTCACAACAATATTAGTAAAATGCAGCTAGCATTAAGAGTGAAGTTGAATGTTTTGGTTGCTCTAACTTATATTGTTGATATCGAACTGCATAGGGTGTCATGCCGTAGGCGAGGCGGAGTCCGATTCACGATGAGAGGGCAAGGCAACTTCAACATGGTGATGTTTGCCAACGTTGGTGGGAGCGGCAGCGTGAAGGCGGCGTCGGTAATGAGCTCCAAGACTAAGAAATGGGTGTCTATGTCCAGAAATTGGGGTGTCAATTGGCAAAGTAACACCGATCTAAGAAACCAAGTCATCTCTTTTAAACTCACTTTAGTTGATGGTAAAACTAAATATTTTTACAATGTAGTTCCTTCATCATGGACCTTTGGACAAACTTTTAGTTCACGTACTCAATTCATCTAGCTAGTTACCCTATATCTCAATTAAGTACTCCGTACTATTCTTTATCAATTTATATGAAACATAATGAAACGGTAATAATAACTACGTATTCAATTAGAGTTTTGATATAACTAGTTCGATTATTGAAAAACTCAAGAGACAATAATGTATCGGAGATGAGGATTCTTGTATATCACAAACGCTATACATCTCGGTTATATATACTCGTATGTCAATTGTTGTCCTATTCCTTTTCTGGGTGTCTCAGTGAATTGTTATCATTTCTATATTAGGAATGTTTTCTCTAAGTATTTTGTTCCCCAATGGGTGTATCGTTCACTTGTCATCCAATAAGTATAACCACAAATGATCTTCTTGTGGGAAATCGGTATTCCCGCAATACAATTATTATAGGATTATAACAAAAAAACAATAATTTGATTATGCGAGTCATAAACGAAAACAAGGAAAAATAGAGATTTAGAAATCAACCTCCGGTCCTAGCAATAGGCGTAAAGAACAGAGATATCAAGGTAGATATCCTCCTAATCGTTGCACCCAAGATGCTCCGAGAAATACCCTTCTCCTTTGCTAGAAAGAGAACCTCTTACACGATCTCACTGATGAGAAGGAGGTTTTGTGTTTTTGTGAAAAATTACTGTTAACCTCTTCTTTTTGTGATGTGTGTCTGATAGATGGAGGCTCAAGTGAAAAATCAATTAGGTTAGAATTTTTCTTCCTTACCCCTTGCATCTCACGGCTCCTTAGGGTTTTATATGGGGAGATTTTGTCTCCTCAAAATAACTACCCATTGACTAAAAATCGAGTGTATCTGGACACTTTCGTTTTTGGTCATTTTAGCTTCCAATATAATGTAATATATTATAATCGTCATTTGTCATGCACCGACATCATTATAATACATCATTAATTATAAATATCCGTATATTTATAATTTGGCAATTAATTATAACGGTTTATGTTTAATTAGCTTACATTATACAACAATTTAATATAACATTTTATATTCAATTTACGAATTACAGTTAATTCGTCTCAGCTAACTTTATTTAATCATTATTAAATAATCTGTCATCATCATTAGTCAAATACACTGACTAACCTTTTAGTCATATAATAGGGCATCGATATGATTATTTTCTCAAATAATCACATCTCTCAAACACATTCTTTAGGTGTGACTTTTAGGGACCAGTTGATCACCGCCATCTGTATGACAATAATGTCAAACTTATCTAGCAAGCCAACCGTTATTGATAAACGTTAATCAACTGATTATTATACAAAGTATACCCTGTGAACCTACAGAGATTTATTTATGTTATTGCACTAACTGTGGAGGACACTAGGCTCCAACAATCTCCCACTTGTCCGTACAAGTGTATGTGCGATAACCGATTCTCATATCCATAATAAATTTCTCCCACTCAATGTAAACCAATTTGCAAGAAGTCCGTTTAGTCACAAAAGGTTTCGTAGTTTAAAAGTGATCAGTCATCAAGAGTGGTTTCCCCGACTAGAGAGTAACTTAACTGATAAACGAATCTTTATTCGAGCATGGCCATGCATTTCAGTTACAGCTCCTCGAGTGGCCCTGAGAAATAATATAACCTGATAAAGGTTGGATATTTTTTTCAACTTGAATCTTGCAGATACAAGCGCAGTATGAAATCACCCAGTAAAAATCTACTTAGCCTCCTGTTACGGTCGACCATGAGAAAGAAACCAAAGTCACCCAAAAACTGCTTTAATCTCAAGAGACAGTCGATAGTCAAAAGAATCGACTCTAGGAACACTATGGACGTCCTATCCACGACCTGCCACCTAATGTTCAGAAACATTTAGGACTCCATAACGTTGTCACAAAATTGTCCTGCGAGGTATCATTATAACTCGCATATGTGATCGACCAGTCAACTGTTTGACTTATGGCTCGTTGAACCCATCATCAATCGACTTCACAGAATAATTGCCAGATTTATCAGCTCATGTAGGCGATTACGGACCAAAACAAATATAATGTAATTCAGTTCACTTTGTGGTGTTCAATGTTGTCAGTACAACCCACATGAAAAACAAAATATAAAACAATACGATGATTTCATAGATAGTTTTATGAAAAAGATACAGGTGTCTAATCCATATAAAACAACTAATACAACTCAGGAACACGTTTGATTCCCATGGAAATAACGTGCCCTTCATGCTTATCATATCGCAATGGTTTAGTGAGAGGATCTGCGACGTTATCATCCGTAGCAATCTTGTCTATCACTATCTCCCTGTGCTCCACGTAATCTCGGATCATGTGAGCCTTCCGTTGTACATGCCTAGACTTGTTGCTGGACTTAGGCTACTTAGCCTGGAAGATGGCACCACTATTATCACAATAGATGGTGATCGGGTCATCCGAACTAGGAACTACAGTTAGTCCCGTGTGGAAGAATTGACGCATCCATTTATAGCTTCCTTCGCCAGCCTCTGAAAGCAGCACAGTACCGGACCTCAGTCGTAGAAGAATCTGTTATAACACTTTGTTTGGAGCTTTTCC
>JAIUZE010028020.1:0-20246 GCA_022085475.1 Heliosperma pusillum
AAAATTAATACGAAAACTTTTATAAGGGAAAAAAATATTTATGAAAAGAAGTTTATCTAGAAAACGGTTTAAAGAAATTTTTTTAATAAGTGTGAAACTTTACTTACGGATCTCAAGAATGCTCGTCGTGAACGAGAACTTTAATTATCCAAACAAATCATTGTCGAAATAGTGAAATCGAAGATTAAAACAAGTGTTAGTAAGTGCAAGACTAGTCACCAGACGTCTCCAATAACTGATCTAAACACCCAACCAAACACGAAATCCAAATATAAAAGCGAAAGAATCTATTTTCTCCAAAAAGAGGGTACAAAGTTCATCTTTAGACTATTTTAAAAGTTAAATTAGGATTACGACATGGAGATTTGAAAGTTTTCTCAAGGATAGAAACACAACAAGAAGATATTACACGAACGTAGAGCGACTCGAACATCGAAATCACAAATCGTGATAATAGGAGGTACGCCCAAACGATTAAAAAGGACTAAAAAGGGAAAGGATTGAAAGGTAGCGGATTGGCTAAGGATTAATTTGAGGGAAGAGAGAGGAATGAACCACAATACTATCTTCCATCTATGAAAATTCAAATGTCGATCGTAATTCGACAACACTAACTGCACCAGAATCTAGTCCTCAAGAGAGAAGCAATATACCTCACATTTTCCTCATCAGATTCTACCAAAAGATTTCATTAAGAAGACACATCGATAACAACTCCCAATTATTCAAATTAAATTAGAAGCTTTAAGGTTCAGCGGTAGGTAAACTCCATAACTAACAAAAACCTGAACAGATTCATTACAAACTCTAATTTCTAAGATCCATCAAAATCTTATTGGAAACCACCATCAAAATATTTAGAATTAGGGAAACAAGACCGCTAACAACCTCAAGGTAAAAGAGATTTACCATGAAATCCTTTGATCCAATTTATTCCAAAATTCATTACCCTAAATTATTAACAATGAACCTTCTCATCCTCAAAAGTTGAATCACAAAACCTCAAAGAGATTAGTCACACAAATCTCATTTCACTTAACTTTTGCCAAACATAGGGCAATGCGACCGTAAATCAATTTATTTATCTCTTCCAAACTCTCAATACATCGGTTTTTCGCTTATGACAATATTCCTCAAGTTGTGTCATCCAATCCTAATTCCACAAAGTATTATTCCCGTTAGGGTCCAACATTTAAACGACAAACAAATTCCCAAGTAACATTTAAAAAAAATCACTCAACTTCCTAACCACAACTACAACTATCATTAAGCTTATTTCGATCCTCAAAAAGATATTGCAACTTCAAGTTTTCATAATCTAAAACCACTAGGAGAGTTTCATCCTAAGCTTATTCTCAATTTTCTATAATCATTTCAACACGAAACTAGCTCAATAGGACGGTTAGGTATCATATTCGAAACTCCTTCAAAACACATCTACTAACCCTTACGATAGCTAAAAGAAAACTACCTCTCAAGAGAGTAGGGATAAAAGAACATGATACAAGGAACCTTAGGAAGCATCATTAAAGACTACGATAAGAAGAAATTAAAAGACGAAGGCGAGAAAATAAAACGAGGTTGATTTAAAGAAGTGAAACTACCAGACACTATCTCCGGGGGGGCATCGACTTCGGCTCGACGGAGTACATAGCTGGATCCTTTAGCTTTGGCACCGGTTGCGGAAGTCTGACGATTGGGACATTCACGAATGAGGTGTCCAGGCTTCTTGCAGAAAAAGCAAAAGAGGGGCCTATCATAGCATCCTACTCCCGGGTGAAAGGGTTTCCTACAACCGTCACAAAATCGACTTCGAGCTTGAGCTTGAGGGGGAGCATTGAAACATCTCTGGTTAGCATAGGCATTAGAGGAAGAGGAAGAGAAAGGTCTTTTGTCATGGAAGTTTGACCTTGGATTGAAAGAGGAAAAAGGAGATGGACTCTTCATCTTCGCCCCATCACTAAAGGCCTTCATGGAGTCCTCGGCCCTAAGGGCATCGCCATACAATTCTCCGAAAGATGTAGAGCTCCTCCTTACTTTGCTTTGGAGCAAAGCACAAAGCTTATTACGATAGTAAAAAGCTCTATCTTCATCATCCTTGATGAGTCCTGGCGCAAAACGAGCAAGCCGGTTGAATTGAGTGGTGAAGTCTTGGGTCATCAAATCACCTTGCTTGAAATCGATGAATTCTCTGAGTCTTTGCTGCTTGAGCTTCATGGGGTACAATCGGTCCTCAACAAGAGACTTGAAACATTCCCACTCGAAATTGATTTCAAGGATAGCGGTGGGATTGGAAATAGACCACCAGTAGTCTGCCTCCCTTACCAGGAAGAACTGAGCAATCCTTACCTTGTCCTCTTCAAGGACTTGGTAATAGTCAAATTGGTTCTCCATCTCTCGAAACCATTCCGAGAGCTCGGTAGGGTCTGGCTCACCACCATAAGGCGTAATATTGCTCCTAGCAATTTGGCTAGCCACCCAAGCATAGCCTCCTTGGCAATTGTCTTCTCTATGAGGAGGAACTTGGTTGGCACTAACAACGTTCTCTTCTACACGAGGTCCAACCATCTTCATAAGAAACAAAAACAAATTAAGTTACTCCTATCAATTAGCATACACAAATAGACTACCAAATAAAGTCCTTAACTTCTACCCATCCTACCATTCTATCTCACAAGTTTATTATTTTATTAAGGTCAAGTAATTTATACTAGAGTACACAAACGTGCGTCGGGAGCGAAATACGCTCTGATACCAACTGTAACACCCTCGAATTAGCGGAAAGATAAACAAGTAATTTAAAAAAATAAAAGATGAGAATACGTTTTTAATAGGTTCACTTTAGTGAAAATCGGTAAATTTTAAAACCGGAACCTACCATTAAATATATTCATCATAACAAAGGTGTCTTAAAGAAAAAGGTTCATAACAAAAAGGAAATAATATTATACATAAGAAGTATCTAAAACGGAAGACATATCTCCCTAATAAATACGGAAATAAAAGAGTGTATTTAAATAATACAATCCTAAGAACCGAATATAGGTCCAAGGTAATACTTCACTCGCTAGCTCGTCAATGTACCCAAGCATGCTTCACAAACCTGTCAACCGCATTAAATGTAAACACGGAAGCCACAGTCAGTAGGGAGTAACTCCGAGTTCTCCCAGCCACGAAATGTCGAGTTTTATAAAACATGAATAACATAAAAGAGATGTATATGGAAAATACAAAGCCTTAACATATACGATATGCTTTTCATGTTATGTAGCAAATAACTAACATATAACCTAGCATATGAAGGCTAAGCTACTCATGCAAGCTATCATGTGAATCAGTTAACAACCTATACCATGAGGTAGGGAAGCTAGTATTTTAGCTCAGAGGTTACATTTAAAACATGGCCAAGATACAACTCAACCCTAATCATACAAACTATCATGTAAATCACTTAACAACCGGTAATCCAAACTCTATCAACCGTAGCCGGCTTGCATCTCACCTTCTACGATTCATAGAATCATCAAACATGAAAGACCAATACGTCTAGAAACAGGCATAAGTTCTTAGCACAGTCAAAAGTCGACTTCTGTAACTCCAGGCTATACCACAAGGTAGGATAAACATCCTAGTCCTAGACTGCGCAGACCTAGCGACAACAACTAACCCATTCCCTCTCTCATGACCAAAAGTACATGAGAATCTCTACTAGGAGACCCCCTAAGCAGAGTTGGCTAGTACTTAAGCTGGCTCCATTCCCAAAGTGGAAGCAATTAGGCAGCCATGCCCCGGCTTGGTATCAAAATCCCAGGCCAGTGACACAAAAGCTATCAAGCAGTGAACTATATACTCGTTAAAGATAGTAAGGTCTATCATTGTCATGGTCCAAGGTACTCATTTAGAATTAGAATGGTCAACACGCCATAAAATCATAATTCTCTATGAGTACTTAGTCAACAAGACATATATCATACAATTAAGCAGTCACGGGAAAAACTTCCTATCATGTGACTAATTGCATATAAATCATATTCAAATATCATATCGCCTCATATCTACTAAGGCTCATTCATTCATTCATTAAATAAAACCCTACCTGAAGACAAATCCCCGACCCGAGTCCCGCGACGGGTCATCAGTCAAAACGGGGCTGACTAGATCATAGTTTGACCAAACCCGTTTGGTCAAACCGGCTAGAAACAGAGTCTTAGCCATTTAGGCTTGCACATAAGAACATCATATTCATTTCATGCTATTTTATTCTAATTTCTAACATGTGAATTATAAATTCTTACGAAACCCGCTTGACTTAAAGGATATCAAATTAAACTACAATCTCATGCTATAATTTCTAACATGTGAGAAATAATAATATTATGAAAACCGTTTTAATTAAATAATTTACTTATTAAAACTTCCCACTTGCTAAATATTACAAAACATGATATAATAATAACAATAAACTCAAAAACCGTCACAAGCCCAAAGGAGGGCTCACGGGTCATGGGCTGGACCGGGCCTGGACTGGGCCCACGGGCCGGTTTGGGCCTGTTTTGGTCAACCATTTCTAAAATCGTTTCTTAATATTTCCCGCATGCTTAACATATTTAAAACCCGTCAAAACAACAACAAAACAATCAAGTATCGACACAAGCCCAAAGGGCCAAATAACGGGCCAACCAAGACCGGGCAGCCGGGCCTGGACCGGGCCTGAACCGGGCCTGCCGGGCCTGTTTCTCGGCCACCAGTCACGGCCACCACCAACAACAACCCCAAATTTATTTCTAACATGTTTTAATTAACAACCATCCATTTTAACAACCAATTCAACCATCATTCATACTAAAATTATGATTATGAACAAATCATCCAACATGTCAAAAACATTAAATATGTTAAAAACTCATAAAACTTAATAATAATAACAACCTAGCATGTTACTACTTAAAACCGTAAATAACAAAAACACTATGTGACATTAATTCGTCGAGTAACTCGGTAATCGTTACCTTAGCTAGCACAAAACCAAATAGCACCAAAATAAGACCTAAAAACCCGTCTACTAATCTTCTTCTAAAATATACGAGTCACCAAACTCGTCTTCATAATCTTCTCCTATAAGAAATGACAAAAATAACATTATTAGTATTAAAACTTGATTTCAACAATTAAAGTGTTGAAAACGATTTTGTCGGAATTGAAAATGAAACGTACACGGAGATGAAGAGCGGAGAGGAGACTCTAGAAATATAATTTAGAACGGATTTGGCCAAGTAACGAAGGTTTTGTGACGATTTTGCTCAAGAACGATCAAGAACACCAAGAACAATTGTGATTATATTAAAGAAGGTATTAAGTAGATATTAAGTTGATTTAATGTAAAATAAAAAGATAATAAGTGAGTAAGAGGGGAGGTTGGACCGTGTAATATAGGGGATTAACGGGAGTCGGGTTTTGAACTTGTTGTTACGGGATTGACTTGGGTTTTATAAATATCTTAGATATTATGGTAAATATCTAGATATTATTAGATATTATGTTAGTTTAATCAAAAGAAATGAAAATATCTAATCCTAAGGGACAAGGGGGAGAGGCGTGTGGAAGAGGAAGAAATAGGGTCCGGGTTTAAGCGATTTGTTTCGGAATTTAAGTTGACAGATCGATAAAGTTACAAATATCTTAGATATTTGTATTAGTTTAATCAAAAGTAATCAAAAGCCCAAAAATGAGGAAAAAGGTGCCTAGGGGCGTGTGGCACATGTAGGAGTCGGGTTTTGGGTTCGTTTCGGGACTTAAGTTGACTCGGGAATCGTTAAATGAAGTTCGGGTTTAAACCGTATAACCTACTCTTTAATTCCAAATAAATTCAAATAATTATATTAAATTATCATAAATTCAAATAAATCGTAATAAATTAAAATAAAATAAATTTATTATTTTTCAAATATAATTTCGGTCTTTCAAATTACGGGGTGTTACATTCGTGGTGCAGAAAAGTTATGTCCTACACCATTCTCCCTACAATATTCTATAAAGGCTTGATTATCAAATTCGGTGCCATGATCCGTACAAATGGAAACTAACTTGTTATCATACTTGTTTTGGGCGAGCTTCATTAGTACTACAAACTCATCGAAAGTTTCATCTTTAGTAAATAGAAAGATATGCCATACATACCTTGAGTAGTCGTCGACTAGGATGAATACGTACCTTGATCCACCGCGGCTTCTAACTTTCATAGGTTCACACAAATCCATGTGTACCAACTCAAGTGGACGCTCTGTACTTACTACTCATTTTGGTTTGAATGAAGATCTAACTTGTTTACAACGGGCACATGAGTCACACATCTTCTCTTGTTCGAATTTGATTGAGGGTAAGCCCTCAACTAAATCCCACAATTTGAGTTTCTTTAAAATAGTTGGACGAATGTGTGCAAACCTCTTGTGCCACAAGCATGAATCATCCACAGTGACTTTCATGCACGTAAAGGAACTTGTAGTGACTTTGTTCAAATCAATCATATACATGTTCCGTTTACGTAGACCTTCTAAGATAACATTACTAGTACCTTCAACTATGATACGACAAACATTTGAATGAAAAACGACTTTATTGCCTTTGTCACATAATTGAGGGATACTTAGCAAGTTATGCTTAAGGCCATCTACCAGATATACATTATTAATAGCATGTGAAGAAGTTATACCAATCTTACCTACACCGATTATATTGCCCTTCTTGTTGTCTCCAAAGGTGACCTTGCCACCGTTGAAGAGCTCTAGTGAAAGAAAAAGATTCTTGTTTCCGGTCATGTGTCTCGAACACCCACTGTCGAGATACCATAGATTATTTTCTTTCACTATTATCTTCAAGAGAATCAAATACAGCTTTTAGGTACCCACGCTAAGTTGGGTCCTTTGTGGTTAGTGACTCTATATATTTGATCCTTCCTAACCCATACATGTCTAACAATTCTTTTCTTCTTAATATAGGGTTGTCTAGGTTTATTATAGTGATTGTTATTGTTGCGACGCACATTAGATTTAAATGACTGCTTCTGATTCACATATGATTTGGATTTTGAAGGTACAGATGTGTAATCGAAAGCTATGTCATAAAACCATCTGAGCTTATTATTTCTAATCTCATAACGTTGAGGTCCAGGTTCAGACTCATTAATACTAGACACATCATGTTCTTTAACAAAATTAGTTTGACTTTTGTTGTCGTTGACGTATTTAACACAGTTCTCTTTAACATGACCATTGTGACCACAATAATTGCAAATCAGATATTCTGAAAGATTGACATACTTCCTTCTTCTGAAATCACAGTCAGAAGGAGTGGATTTGCACTTATCATGGTCTCTACGACTATAACATTCATGACCTAGACCCATCTTCATGTTATTGTTAGACTGTTCGGTAAGGAAGTCTAAGACCTTCTGACTTCCTTCCCATTTATCATGAACTTTTCGTGCATGCAAGAGCAACTCCTTCAAAGACTGAATTTCTTTTTCACATGACGAATGGTTTACATTCGAGTCTTTGGAGGGATTGTTCTTTTTAAAATTTTCACGAAAATCGTTGAAACGTTTGTTCAAGATAAATTTCTCCTCATTATGTTGACTTTTGGCTTGAGAGAATTCAGCCTTTATATCTTTCAATTGCTGAGAAAGAAAAGAGTTTTCTTTCTTGTGATCAATGATAGCAACTTCCTTTGCCTTAGCTTCAGATTGTAAAAGCTCATTGACTTTCTTCAATTCTAAAGTTATAGCTTCATTAGCTATAACTTTGGCTTGAAGATGCTTCATGTTGAGCTTTAGCTCTGAGATTATAGCTTCATTAGCTATAACTTTAGACTCAAGAGCTTCTTTCTCAACATTTGTCATGTCTGAAGTTATAGCTGAAGTTGCCATAACTTTAGACTTGAGTTTTTTCGCTTTGGCCTTTAGAAGTTGGTTTTCCTCAGCAATGTCAAGGATTTGTTCTTTAAGATCTTTTAATTCAAGACTCTGTTCATGACAATGATCTAAGGCTTCTTCAAAATACTTAATTAAAGACTTCTTAGATAAGTTCTTAACTTGCTTTTTAAGTTCAAGATGACTAACCTCTTCATAATCTTCTGAATTTGGTTCTGAATCTGAGTTGCCGACAAGACACATCTCGGATTCGCTTTCATTGTCACTGTCTGAAATTAGGTCAAGACTGACGTTGCTTAGACACAAGTTGGCGACTTCTTCTTCCTCTGACTCGTTGTCCTTTGTGTCAAGATCTCCCCAACAATAAGCCATCATAACTTGCTTTAATTCCTTCTTGGTTTTGTCTCGTTGATTTTTGTCTTTGATTTTCTTCCATGTGGGGCAATCCTTGATCATGTGATCATTATCCCCACATTTGAAGCAACCACGACTTGAGAGACCCTTTTGACTCAATTGGCTTCTTATAAGATTTATTGATGTTATTGTTAAACGTTTTCCCTTGTGGTTTATTAAAGAATTTTTTCTTAAAACGTCTAGCAAATAATACTGTTTCATCTTCAAGATCCGAATCTTGTCTTTCACTAGATTCGGCTTGTAAAGCCACTTTCTTACTATTACTATCGTTATCCTCATCCTCATCAAGAGTAATCTCGTGAGCCATTAGGGTTCCGAGTAGCTCTTGATAAGATAGGTCAGATAGATCTTTACATTCCTCAATTACCGTCACCTTAGGTCTCTATCGTTTAGATAGACTTCTAAGGATCTTCCTGGCAATTTCCTCGGAGTCAAAAGTTTTTCCAATATTTTTTAATTCATTAATGATACTAGAAAAGCGAGTGGACATGCTGTCAAGTGATTCATTGTGTTCCATAGAGAACATTTCGTATTTTCGCATTAGTAACGCAATACGTTGCTTTTTGACAACAGTTGTCCCCTCATAGGCTAATTCTAGACCATCCTATATTTCCTTGGCAGTAGAACTAGATGAGAAACGATCAAATTCAGTATGAGTCATGCCGTTTTGCAACAGACGGATAGCCTTTGAATTTTTCTCAGCTTTCTTATAATCTGCCTCAACATAGTCATCTTCTTTCTTTTCGACGCGAGTGCCATTAACAGATCCAAGCATGATCTTATTAGGGCCATTCTTAATGATTAGCCAACACTCCCAATCGTTACCCTTTATGAAATGGGTCATCATATTTTTCCATAAACTGTAGTTCTTCCCATCGAATACGGGACACTTCAGATGTTTGGAATCCATTATAATAAAATTAAATGCAGCGGAAAATAAATAAAAATAAAAGGATAAATGGATCAGACTCCTTGTTGTAAGGCAATCAAGAGCACAAGGCTCTGATACCAATTGTAGAGTCTATTGATCGAATACGAAAGTGGGGGGGGGGGGGGGGGGTTGAATTGAGTATTAAAAACTAGCCCCACTTTTTCGAATTATATGATATGTAATTAATTATTTGATCTTATGAATTAAAATCAACTAATCAATTAATCAAAGTAAGCATAAAAAACGAAATACCGAAAAGTAAAGATATATGAGAGAGGCACACGATTTTTGAAGTGGTTCAGTTTCACACGTTGAAACCTACGTCCACTATTCTCGATTAATAATTTTTAGTACCTTTCTACGGATTACAAAAATTACCAACCCACTCGTATAATCAACACTATGATTATAACTCAAGGGAAGTATCGATAAAACTCGATACGATCTTACGTAATAAGAAAGTACAATATAACTAACACAGATTCCCGTTAAAGAATTGTAAGCTTATAATGATGTACTATTATCCAATAACGTATTTCACTCAAGCGATTGATAATAATTGATGCACGACTCTTTTGAAAAACAAACTCTAAAAATAATAAATATTTGCTCAAAGGTTTGCTTTAATACGATTTTGGAAAATCAACACAAGTAAGTATGTGTGCCGTGTGGTTGTTGTGTATTTCGTGTATTTTCAAAGGAGGATGTGAAGGAGTATTTATAGTAATAGAATCATAGTAGATCTAAAACCCCAGCTTAATATTTAAGAAAGATATTTATCTTTAATATCATAAAATAATATTTGCTTATCTTTTAGAAATATCTTTATCTCAAAATATTATTTGGTTTATGTAATAACCCGAAATGTACCCTATTTTTCTAGTGAAAATATTTTACGGATACTTTTCAGCAAATTTATGTTTTAATTTAGAAATTATTGTTTCGAGTCGAATTTGGAATTTCCGAGTTCGTATTTGGAATTTCCGCGAGATTTCATGAGAATCCCGTTTTAAGTCGTCTTTGACTTTTCTTGACTTTTAAGTCGTCTTTGACTTTTCTTGACTTTTAAGTCGTCTTTGACTTTTCTTGACTTTTAAGTCGTCTTTGACTTTTCTTGACTTTTGAGTCGTCTTTGACTTTTCTTGACTCTTAAGTCGACTTTGACTTTCGTTTACTTTTCCGACTCACCCCGTAATTTGAAGGACCGAAATTATATTTGAAAAATAAAAAATTTAATTTATTTTAATTTATTAAGATTTATTTGAATTTATGATAATTTAATATAATTATTTTGAATTTATTTGTAATTAAAGAATAGGTTTTACGATTTAACCCCGAACGTCCTTTAACTATTCCCGAGTCAACTTAAGTCCCGAAACAAACCCGAAACCCGACTCTTGCATTAGTCACACGCCCCATGTCACCTTTTTCCACTCATATTAGATCTTTTGATCTTTTGATTAAACTAATAATAATATCTAAGATATTTGTAACTTTATCGATCTGTCAACTTAAAACAAATCGCTTAAAAACAGACCCGTTTTCCTACCATTTCACACGCCTATTTCCTCCTTCCCTCTTAGGATTAGATATTTTCTTTCTTTTGATTACAATAACATAATATCTAAATAATATCTAGATATTTGATTAAATTAACTTAATATCTAATAATATTTAAACAATTACCATAATATAATTATAAAACCCGAGTCAATCCCGTAACAACAATTTCAAAACCCGACTCCCGTAATCCTCTATATTTACACGGCCCATTCCCCACTCTTACTCACTACTTATCTTTTCATTTTACACTAAATCAACTTAATATCTAATTAATACTCTCTTTAATATAGTCATAATCGTTCTTCGTGTTCTTGAGCGTTCTTGATCGTTCTTGAGCAAAATCGTCACAAAACCTTCGTTACTTGTTCAAATCCGTCCTAATTTATATTTCTAGAGTCTCCTCTCCGCTCTCCATCTCCACGTACGTTTTATTTTCAATTCCGACAAAATCGTTTTCAACACTTTAATTGTTGAAATCAAGTTTTACTTCTAATAATGTTATTTTTGTCATTTCTAATAGGAGAAGATTTTGAAGACGAGTTTGGTGACTCGTATATTTTAGAAGAAGATTAGTAGACGGGTTTTTACTTCTTATTTTGGTGCTAATTTATTTTATGCTAGCTAAGGTAACGATTCCGAGTTACTCGACGAATTAATGTTACATATCTTTTGTTTTTGTTTATATTATTGTTATTTACGGTTTTTAACTAGTAACATGATAAGTTGTTATTTTTATTATGTTGTATGAATTTTAAACATGTTTAGTGTTCTTGACATATTTGAATGATTTATTCATAATCATGATTTTTATATGAATGATGGTTGAATTGGTTGTTAAAATGGATGTTGTTAATTAAAATCATGTTGGAAATAATTTGGGGCCGTTGATTTGTGGAGGCCGTGTATGGTGGCCTGAAAACCAGCCCAAACCAGGCCGGTTCAGGCCGGTTCAGGCCCGGTCCAGCCCGGTCTGGATTGGTCCGTGGTTGGTCCTTTGGGTTTGTGTCGATACTTGATTGTTTTGTTGTTGTTTTGAAGGGTTTTAAATATGTTAGGCATGCGGGAAAATATTAAGAAACGGTTTTAGAAAAGTCGACCAAAACAGCCCAACGAGGCCCGGTTCTTTCTCGGCCCAAAACAGCCCGTGGGTCCCTCCTTGGACTTGTGACGGTTTTTGAGTTTATTGTTATTTTATCGTGTTTTGTAATATTTAGCAATTGGGAAATTTTAATAAGTAAATTATTTAATTAAAAGGTTTTCATAATATTATTATTTCTCACAAGTTAGAAATTATAATACGAGATTGTAGTTTAATTTGATATCCTTTAAGTCAAGCGGGTTTTCGTATGATTTTAATAATTCACATGTTAGAAGTTGGAATAAATTAGCATGAGATGAATATGATGATTTTATGTTCAAGTCTAATTGGTAAAGACTCTGTTTCTAGCCGGTTTGACCAAACGGGTTTGGTCAAACTAAGATCTAGTCAGCCCCGTTTTGACTGATGACCCGTCGCGGGACTCGGGTCGGGGATTTGTCTTCAGGTAAGGTTTTATTTAAGGAATGAATGAATGAGCCTTAGTAGATATGAGGCGATATGATATTTGAATATGATTTATATGCAATTAGTCACATGATAGGAAGTTTTTCCCGTGACTGTTTGATTGTATGGTATGGTGTCGTGTTGACTAAGTACCCATAGAGAATTATGAGTATATGGCGTCTTGACCATTCTAATTCTAAATGAGTATCTTGGACCATGACATTGATAGGCCTTACTATCTTTAACGAGCATATGGAGTTTACTGCTTGATAGCTTTTGTGTTCCCGGCTTGGTGGGTTTATATCCAAGCTGGGGCATGACTTTTCTGCCTATTTTGTGAGTGGATGGTCAGCTTAAGTACTAGCCAACCTTTTGGTGGATTTCCTTAGGGTACTCATGTGGTTGTATCATGAGTCTTGGGTGCGATGGTTTTATCCGCATTTCTCTAGGTCTGCGCAGTCTAGGATTAGGGTAGAGTGGTATCTTGGCCATGTTTTAAAGGTAACCTCTGAGCTAAGATATTTACTTTGTATCTTGGCCATGTTTTAAAGGTAACCGCTGAGCTTAGATGTGTGCTTTGTATATTGGCCATGTTTTAAAGGTAACCGCTGAGCTAAAATATATAAGTATATCCTACCTCGTGGTATAGACTCGAGTTACAAAAGTCGACTATTGACTGTGCTAAGAACTTATGCCTGTTTCTAGACGTATTGGTCTTTCATGTTTGATGATTCTATGAATCTTAGAAGGTGAGATGCAAGCCGGCTAAGGTTGATAGAGTTTGGATTACCGGTTGTTAACTGATTCACATGATAATTTGTATGATTAGGGTTGAGTTGTATCAAGGCCATGTTTTAAATGTAACCTCTGAGCTGAAATACTCGCTTCCCTACCTCGTTGTATATGATAGCTTGCATGAGTAGCTTAGCCTTCATATGTTAGGTTATATGTTAGTTATTTGTTTCATAACATGATAAGCATATCGTATATGTTAAGGTTTTGTATTTTCCATATACATCTCTTTTATGTTATTCATGTTTTATTAAACTCGACATTTCGTGGCTGGGAGAACTCGGAGTTACTCCCCACTGACTGTGGCTTCCGTGTTTATATTTAATGCGGTTGACAGGTTTGTGATGGGAAAGCGTGAAACCGCTCACAATCAAGTCCAAAGCCACGACCAACACTATATGCTAGGCCAGAGGACCTCGATCGACCAAATCTTTGGTCGATCGAGGGGAGTACTGATGAAGAAGACTCGATCGAGTGACTCTCTACTGGATCGAGAAGATTTGTTGCTAGAGAAGACCTCGATCAAGCTGTCATCTGCTCGATCGAGGGGTAGCTGTTGAAGAATTGGTCGATCGAGAGGATGAAGTCCTCGATCGACTGATATTCTCGAATAAAGGCGTCGATCGAAGGGGATTTTCCCTCGATCAAGTGAAATATGTCACGGGCCTTAAGTCCATAGACTAATTAGGTTAGAAGTTGTGTTATGCATTATATAAGACTCTTAGTTCGTCATTAATGAGGGATTATCGACTACGTAGCAGACACTTATCATTTACCATTAGTTTATGAACTTTCTTAATCTTTAAGTTTACATTCGGGTTTATTAGCGACGCGGATTTGTTCTTTACGCCGGATTTGCTAAGATTCTAAACTCTTTTCTCTCCTTTATTCTTAATCTTTGTTCTAGTCTAAATTACTGTTTTACCTTTCTTAATTGCTGCGTTATTGTTCTTTACGCTTGTTAATTACGATTATATCATGTCTAATGTCATATATTCAATCGTCTTTATTGCTAGCATCATTAATAGTATGAGTAGCTAATTCCCCTATATGTTAGGATGAGGAAAACTGTAATAAAGGCATGATAGGATAAAGTATATTAGTTAATCTTGAATATGAGAATCAATCTAAGCAATATAATTGAGGTTAGTCGAATGAGTGCACGCAGGAGACTAGCTAGGGTGGTTTGAGACCGAGAGGAGAAAACCATTACCCTTCTCATTGATAGATTGACTGACTTAGTTGACCCGTAGATGCCGATATTGCAGTAGACCGAATCCTAGCATATGTTTCCTTTATCTGATTTATTTCGTGTTAACCTCTACCTTTATTTCTCTTCCCTTAAATATTATTTAGTTTAGTTTAAAACCAAATCAAAACCCCAGACTGTGACTGACAGACTTAGATTACAGTTAGTTAATTTCCTCCCTGTGGAGATCTACCCTACTTCCGCTATCTTCTTTAGTTAGTAGACTTAGGCTTTTATTTTTGGTGTATAACGACTCGCATCAAATTTTGGCGCCGTTGCCGGGGAGGCAATTTAATTTTCTGTTTATTTATTTCTGTCTCGTCTTAAGGAATTTATAATTCCTTAAGACTGTTCTTTTTTTTCTCTCTATAGTTGTCTATGCGCAGGTCCCAAAGGCTCGAGTTAGTGGAAGCTGATCCAGAGCCCGAAAGAACCTTCTTACGCAGAAAGAGAGGGTTACACTACTACAAAAATCATCATACACATCAGACATTTTCATCAATAGGCATCGGATTTGCAACTGATGCACAGTTGACACATGTATATTCTTTATGCTTATACATCAGTCTTAAGTCTGATGTCTATTAAAAAATAAACATCAGACTTTTAAGAAATTCGATGTCTATATGTTATATAGACATCAGATTTTTAAGAAAACTAGATGTCTATTCATGACAATGGGCATCAGAGCTCTAAAAAACTGATTTCTAAAACAATTTTTTTTGTAAAAAAATAAATTATGTTATTGTTCCCCAATACATTAATCCTACATCACTAATGCAAGATGATTCGATAATCAACAACAAATATTTTATACAATTAACCGCTTATTCCAAGTCAATTATCAAAAGATCTTTAACCAACTAAGTTACGAAAAAAATAGAAACCAATGCTTCATTAACAGCTACACTTTTAAATACATACTTAGCCGTAAGATTAGCCGTAAGATTAGCCGTGCCATCTTGATAAATGAATCCAAAGCAACGAATGTTACTGATTACTCCTTAGCAATTCGTACTTCTTGACCTTCACTTTAGCCTTGTCACCTCTTACAATCACACATCAAGCAATCTATTAACGCCTTATACATCTTCTTGTGAACCTCATCTTCCTGTATTATGCAAAATCTCACGCTTTCGAATGAACTGTTACCCAATTAGCGGAGATTGATCATTTTATCTTTATATTTGCAGTACACGGAACATCATTACCCACCTTCTAGCTTGATTGCTCCAGAGAGCTGCAGCTTTCGTGTTCAATGCCAAGCTGGTGTTGGGCTCTGCAATTAAATATAAATCGGATTGCATTCGTCATGTCAAAAAACATAGCCAGGAATACTGTGATCAATTTGTCTCAACACAGTGTTATTAATAAACTAATGCAATGAATTATGAGTATCTCATTTGTATTCGTATGTAACAGTCTCGAGATAGTGTCGGAAATTACCTCCAAGCGGTAGGTAAAAAGAAAGAGCACAAAACCAAAACTTTTTGCAGCATACAACTTCACTAGTTAGAAAAACACCAAACCCACATAAACCAATAAATTAACTTTTTTCTCCGCCGATACTAGTGTATTATAACCAACACATAGACAAACATATTATGGGAAGACAAAGAAAAGACTATTTATCAACATCAATATAAAAAATTAGTTCAATTAGAAGCTCTGAAAACTAACCTTGAATATTGACATCTTTTTCTCAACTTTAGCTCACATCTCATGAATAACAACTCCTTACTCCATCTCCTTTAGTAAAAACATCAACTTTGCAGCCATAAGAACACTGCAATCCAAATTTGATGAACTACTCTTTCAATTTTCATAAAGTAGAGGAAGCTTTCATGTGAATCAAGATCCTCATGGACGTTGAAGCTTAAACCGAGTCCAAGCTCTCCCTTTTGACACATTAAACTCAGCTAAGTTATCTTTGAAATTTATCAAAAACAACCTCTTTGGCTCTTTTAAACAGTCACCTATAGTGATAGGTAAATTCATGTAAATAACGAAAAAGAGGAAAACAAAAGGCAACTTTCCAAATGACGACTATGAAAATTTAATCGAGAAGCCACTGATTTACTGTTGCTTCACAATAAAAGAAGTGAATACATTTTAGCTTCATTCCAACATATTTCAAAGCTAATTAAAAAGATTGTGAGTGCACTCTGAAAAGTTGACAAGCTAACAAATAAAAAGCAAGGTGAACTAATACACATTGAAGTGACAATACTATCCTGATCATGGGAACAAAACAACAATACAATTGTTGTCAATATGAGCATTGGTTATTTTAGAATTGGAATTAGTCACAGAAACTGTCCAATTCTTACCCCTAAGATCATTAGCCTGTTTTTAATGAGCACATTACCCGCAACTTTTAATATTTGATAAGCATCAAGCATCAACATCGAGCTAATACAGTCTAGCAAAACACCCAAATAAAAGAACCATAAAACTAAAAATTGACAAAAACTGAGTGGTAGAAAACCCGATGCTGACATCGATAATCTCAGCAGAAAGATAAACTATTGATCTTTCATCCAAAACCTAAATCAGGACTAACGCAAATTACACAGTGACAATAAATGAAACTAATACCCTAAATTTTGATTATGAACAAGTTAATAACCAAGCAATGAAACAAAACAAAACAAATGAGACGAATCAATTGCATACCCATCAAAATCCAAACGAAAAACCCTAAATTTTGTACAAACCTAAACCAGATTAAAATACAAGTAATTTGGTATATTAAAGAACTTGAAGTACCTAGTGTTTAGAGTAAGGAGTATTTGCAGTGATAGATGGCGGCGAATCGACGGGAACCCCTAGGCGTCGTCGGCGGTAGCGAGTGAGCGATGGTTATGGTGGCAAGTAAGAAGAGTATGGGTTTACAATGAACTGAGTATGTGATGTATTTGAGAGGGGGGGGGAGTATTTGGATATTGGGTTAGAAACCAATATACATAAATTGGTGAGCTGAAGAGTTTTAATATCAGAGATTGTGTGTGATGAAAATAGCAGCGCGAATTTTTCTGCCAATATTTCATTTTAGTATGCAACTGTTTTTAAGTCCTCCCATGTATATTAAAATGGAATATAAGTTCTTTTTACATAGGCATGAGTTTTAGTAAAAGTCTGATGTCTATATAATTACATAGACATCAGTTTTTTTAAAATAACACATGTCCAAATTTAGACATTGGATTTCTTCATAAATCTGATGTCTATTATGTGATGTCTATTAAGTATTTTGTAGTAGTGTTAGATAAGACTGTTCAGGAAGAAGACTTGAGTACTGACACGGTTGTCGCGTACCCTAATCAAAGATAAATAACCCAGACTAGGCTAACAACAAATTAATGTAATTAGGGAAGTAAGGGGTCAATCTCGGGGAGACGGGAGATACTTGTGAATAGTTATGGTTAGAGCTCTACCTTGTACGATTGGCAAATGTTTGTCACTAATTACTAAATGCTATAATAAAAATGATAACAATACAATAAAGAAAAGGATCTAGGGAAGTAGGTTCACACATGTAGATTAACATATTGATGAAATTGGATTTAGAACATGCAAATAATTCATTGTGAGTTCGTAAGAATGATGTGTTCATTACAATCATAGATCAGATGGTCTAGCAGGCTTTTAGGCAATTTACTAGGTCTTAATCAACCATGTCATGCTTTGTCTATTCAATTCACGTATCTCTACCTTGGAAAATAATTCCAATTTAGTCAATGATTTTGGCCAGAAATCGTTAACCATCGTTACAATCCAAACATGCATAGACACAACGTTTTAAAGGCACAATTTCTTTTATCCATTTATCATCTTTTAATCAACCTAACATGGCTACCCTATACCCTAGAAAAACGACTACTTATGCATGATTAACAATGAAAGGGCAACTAAGATTATAAAACTAAGAATGGTAAACATGATAAAGGAAGTACTAAAAGAAAATGAAACTATAATGCAAACACGAGAATAAAGATTACCGGAAAGGATGAGAAAAGATCGAAATGGAATAAGAACTTGAATAGGAAATGCAAACCCGGAAACTTGAATTCCAATTACAAGTAGAACCATACAATTGAAGAAAACTTAGAACTAAACTAAACTAGAGAAAACTAAACCTAAACTAAACTAAGAAAGATGAGAGAAAGAAGAAAAACTAATCTAAAGAGAGAAGTGTTTTTGTACATGTAGTTGTTGTCCAAATTGTGTGTGATGCATAGGCTATTTATAGGGTTGAGAGGCAATGTCAATGGCAATGTCAATGTCAATGTCAGTACATCCAATTACAATGTAGTTGTTGTCCAAACTTAGAACAATCATTTGTATCCTCTCTCATCTTTCACTATAGATTTTGGATACCTACTCCAAGTCTTTCATCTAGAAATGATTTCCCAAACACTCCTCCACGGAAGGCAATGTCAGTACATCATTACCAATGACCAATATGTCTCCTACATACGAGACATGAGAGATATTCTTGACTTAGATACATTATGCTTCTTCTAAGTCTTTCATCTAGAAATGATTTCCTAAACACTCCTCCACGGAAGGCAATGTTAGTACATCATTCCTAATGATTGATATGTCTCATACATACAAGACATGGAAGATATTTTGCGCCCACTAATCTTCATGTCCATACATGACGAATTTTCACTCCCACTAATCCTCATGTCCACACATGATAGATCTAGCTCCCACTTAACTCGATGCATAAACATGGCTCTTTGACAATTCGAGGAAACCATTCTCTCTTGTTATGCTATGAGTATTCTCTTAGGATCACACCTTGATCTCCTATGTTTTGTATGACAACTTGTAACTCATAGTCATTTGTCATACATATACGTGGTGTAGATGCAATTTTCTTGGATCTCAAAGATGGTTATTGTGACAACCCTCGCGAATGCGGAAATAAAACATACAAGCATGTGATTAAATTTGCGGAAATACGGTATTTTAAAAAACTTTTATACATGCAAGATAGAAAATACGAGGAGTGTCAAATATTACAAACCAAGGTACGAAATATACTACGACAAGAGACGTAGTCTCTCCAAATGTTATCAAAGTAAAAGTGATTAGCAAAACAAGCTAAATAACGTCTAGAGGTGTTTTATCCAGGGACAACGCCCGCTAGCTCACACCCGAACCCAAAATACCAAGCAAAATGCCATCCATGCAAGCAACCTGTTCATCCATGAAAAACATGAACGCCACAATCAGTGGGGAGTAACTCCGGGTTCTCCCAGCCATATCACATTAAACGTACATAAAAGGAAATACAAAATAGAAGCATGCATATATAGATATACATGTTAAATACGATAAGGATAGATAGGCAATTCAATATATAATGATAAGAGCATATGGAATACAAATCCGAATCCATCATACTATACAAAGACTCGGGGAAGACACTCTTAGGCAACCGAATACGCTCACTAGGGCTTGCATCTCACCGTTAGCGGTATAAGTTTGATAAGATTGAGACTCGACAAACAAACCATACCAAGTCATCGAATGACCATGAATATCAATCATGTAATCACCCATCCACACATAACAATACAATGACGACCTCTCTCACGGTAAATGAAACGCACTAGCACCGTGTACATGGCAAGTATGATTAACATGCATCCACGGGAGAAAAACATTCCCTGAACGCATATACGATTCAATCCATTTCGTATATGTAGACTAATTTCCTCCTGGTAGGAACAACGATAATAATATGGTTCCTAATCTAAATCTGGCCAGACTCCCAGAATCGCATTTTCCGGTTCGACAAGCGATGACATTTCGC